>JAULBY010099085.1:25236-65754 GCA_032358315.1 Ophiocytium majus
TGAAAGTTTGGTTGTCGCCCATATTCAATTTGGTTATGAAGTCTGGGTTTGACATGAAATGAAACAGCGCAAGAACCTCGCCCTTGCGCCGCCGTGGAAAATCGGGGAGAAATCTCCCCAGCCTCAGAATTGCAATCCTTCCAAAGCCTGCTCGAACAAAGCCTTGACCTGCTCGCGTGTCAACTCGCGCTCGATGATGAAGTCCTGCAAGTCCGACACATCTTTCTTGCCAACCGCAACCTTGCCGTGTGACTTAGGTGCAGGCTTGCTGTCCTTGCCTCGTGTGATGAGGTGATAGCGTGCCTTCTGACCTGCGGCGTTGACTACCTTCTCTTGCTCTTTGGTGCGTTGTGCGCGGGTCTTGGCAACAATCTTCTCGGCTTCGGCTTGGGTGCAAGCCTTCTCGGGCGTGGACAGCTTGCCCATGACATACTGCACAACGGCACGATGCTTCAGATCGGCTTGTTGCTCGGGCGTGGCTTTCACATAGGCATCATGTAGTGGCTTGCTCGCCTCAAGTGATGTGCGGTCAGCTTGACCCAAGAGGAAGAAGAACTCATTGTGAGAAACAGTTTTAACTGACATAGCTAACTCCTAGTTGCATCGGGGAGAAATCTCCCCAAAAGAAAAACCCCGCAAGTGGCGGGGCAACACGGCGAACCAATTGCTCGATTCGTTACACTCATTATACCACGAGGGTCATACGAGAGTATTAACTTTGCTATGCAATGCGGGGAATTGGCATACTTTCGACCCCACTGTACCCCCACCACCCCGAAACTGGGCAGCGTAGCCACGGACATGTGAACACTGTTTCGTAACCATCCTCAAAACTTCTGTAGTTCTTTAGTTCTCCGCACCCCCAACTCGGAAAAATCTTTTAATTCACAAATCGTCCACCTCCCAGCAACCACGCCATTTATAGGAAATTGTTTTAATTCACGCTGGGTCCCATACCCCCCATAAAATTTTTCTAAAAAATTATTGCAAACACTTGTCTAACGCTGGACAAACCAATATATAAAAAAACCCCCAGCCATTTCTGACTGAGGGTTTCAAAGAGTCCCGGAAAAGACCCTAGAGGAGAAGCAATGAACAACAGCGGCTAGGAACTCCCGACCCAAAGTTGCAACACTACCGGAAGTAAGTGTACACTACCCACATCGGGACCGCAACCCGCCACCTACCTAGGAACAAATGCTCGATCACTTGCTGGATTTTGAACCCCCTGTGCAGCCGCACAACCCACGCGCTACCAAAGCGCTGGACAAGGCTTCGCCGGATGAAATCCTCAACGCCCAAGTAAACACCACGGCATGGATGGAAAAGCTCGGCATCGACGACGATGACGCCGCGCTCAAGGAAGCCAACCACAAAGCCGCACAAAAGGTCTTCACCGCGCTGGCCACGTCCGCACCGGTGGAAGAAACCAAGACCCAACTCACCACAATTAAAACGCCAGAGGCCGTGCGCCATCTGGTAGCCATGCTGTCTGCCTACGACTGGGAGTTTGTGGAGCAGGCCAAGAACCTGCGCGGCATGGCCGTGGCCAAGATACTGGAGGAGACAAACCATCCAGACGCCCGTATTCGGTTGAAGGCGTTAGACATGCTGGGCCGCGTCACGGAAGTTGCGCTGTTCACCGAGCGCATCGAGGTCAAGAAGACAGATCTGTCCGACACAGAAATCGACAAGAAGATCAAAGAGAAGCTCAACAAGTTCATGGGCGTCGTCGATGTAGAAGACGTGTACGAAAACAGCCCAGAAAACGACACATCGGCAGAACATGTCGATGCAAGCGACATAAATGAAACTCAACGACCTGAACCTGACGCCAGCTGAGGCCAAGGCGCTCCAAGCTGCACTGCCGAACATGTCGGTGCAGGAGAAGATCGAGCTGATGGAAATGCTCGATGAGCGTGAGCGTCGCCGTTCCATGTACAGCGCACGCGGGAACCTGATTGACTTTGCCAAGCATGTCTACCCCGGGTTCAAGGTCGGGCCCCAGCACAAGAAGCTGGCCAAGATCTTCCAAGAGGTGATCGAGGGCAAGAAGAAGCGCGTCATCATCAACATCGCGCCTCGTATGGGTAAGTCTGAATTCAGCTCCTATCTGTTCCCCGCGTACTTCCTAGGTAATTACCCTAATAAGAAGATCATCATGGGCACCCACACCGCAGGTCTGTCTGAGGACTTCGGTAGGCGCGTGCGTAACTTGATTGACACCGAGGAATACAATGAGATTTTCCCAAACACAGCAGTGGCTGCGGATCAGAGCGCGGCTGGTAAGTGGTCTACATCTCTTGGGGGGCAGTACTATGCTGCTGGCGTTGGGGGTGCTCTGGCTGGCCGTGGCGCTGACCTCTTTGTTATTGACGATCCTCATTCTGAACAGGATGTGAAAATTAACTCGCGTCTAGCGTTTGACACGGCGTGGAATTGGTTCCAAACTGGCCCGTTGCAGCGCTTGATGCCCGGTGGTGCGATCATCGTCATCATGACGCGGTGGTCCTTGCTGGACCTAACTGGCCGCCTGATTGACTACCAGACCAAAAACCCCGAGGCGATCCCTTGGGAGATCGTGGAACTGCCCGCCATCCTGCACGAAGACACGGAAAACGAGAAATCGCTGTGGCCGGAGCAGTGGCCGCTCGAGCTGTTGAAGGCAACCAAGGCGTCAATCGACCCGCAGTACTGGAACGCGCAGTACATGCAGCAGCCAACGAGCAACAACGCGGCGATCGTGTCGCGAAAAGCGTGGCGGATCTGGGAAGATGACGAGCCGCCGCAGTGTGAATACATCATTCAGTCGTGGGATACGGCGTTTGAAACCAAGAACCGGTCTGACTACAGCGCGTGCACCACGTGGGGCGTCTTCTACAACGAGGAAGAGAACCACAAACCCCAAGTTATCCTGCTGGACGCGTTCAAGGACCGCATGGCGTTCCCAGAACTGAAGCAAGTGGCGCTCAAACACTACAAAGAGTGGAACCCAGACGCGTTTATTGTGGAAAAGAAGGCCGCCGGCGCGCCGCTGATCCAAGAATTGCGCAACATGGGCATCTTTGTGGAGGAGTTCAGCCCATCCCGCGGCAACGACAAGATCGTTCGCTTGAATGCGGTGGCCGATTTGTTTGCATCGGGTGCGGTGTGGGCTCCTGACACACGATGGGCACGAGAAGTCATTGAAGAAGTCGCGGCTTTCCCCAACGGAGAGCACGATGACTATGTGGACACGACCTCCCAAGCCCTGAATCGGTTTAGACAAGGCGGTTTTATTTCTTTAGAATCCGACGAACCCGATGAACCGCGCTACTTCAAGCGCAAAACCCACGCATACTATTAAGGACCGACATGGCCACCAACATCGACAAAGCTCTGTTCCAACAGCCGCAAGGCATCGAGGAGCTTGCGCAAGACGCCGAACCCATTGAGATTGAAATCGTGGACCCAGAAGAAGTCAACATTGGTGTTGGCGACGTAGAACTGAGTATTCGCCCCGGCGAAGAAGACGAGTTGGGCTTCGACGCCAACTTAGCCGACACCATCCCCCAAGCTACCTTGGAGTCCTTGGCCAGCGACTTGGACAGCGACATCAAGAACGACATTGGCTCACGCAAGGAGTGGGAGAAGGCGTATGTTGAGGGTTTAAAGCTCTTGGGCCTTCAGTACGAGGAACGTACAGAACCTTGGAATGGTGCATGCGGTGTGTTCCACCCCATGATTACCGAGGCTGTGGTGCGGTTCCAGTCGGAGTCGATCACAGAGACGTTCCCGGCTCAAGGCCCCGTGCGCACAAAGATCATTGGCAAAGAGACGCCTCAGAAACAAGAAGCCGCCGTGCGCGTCGAAGACGACATGAACTACGAACTCACCGAGGTGATGAAAGAGTTCCGTCCCGAGCACGAACGCATGCTGTGGTCGCTGCCCGCTACCGGCTCCGCGTTCAAGAAGGTCTATTTTGACCCCAACCTTGGCCGCCAAGTGTCGATGTTCATCCCAGCAGAAGACATCATCCTGCCCTACGGCACGACTGATATGGACACCTGCTATCGCCTGACGCACGTCATGCGCAAGACCTCGAATGAAATCATCAAGTTGCAGCAAGCCGGGTTCTACCGCGACATCGAGTTGCCTGACCCAAGCAAAGAGCAGACCGACATTCAGAAGGCCAAGGACAAGGAAACCGGGTTCAGCGCCAATGATGACGACCGCTACACGCTGTATGAAATCCACGCTGACTTGGTGTTGAAGGATGACGAGCACTGTGAGTGTGACGACGAAGGCGAGCCTATTGGCATCGCGCTGCCGTATGTGGTGACCATGATTAAGGGGACAAACGATGTCTTGGCAATCCGCCGTAACTGGAAAGAAGACGACACTCTCCACCTCAAGCGCCAGCACTTCGTCCACTACCAATACATCCCCGGCTTCGGAGCCTACGGCTTCGGACTGTTTCACCTCATCGGCGGCTACGCCAAATCAGCCACAAGCATCATGCGTCAGCTGGTTGACGCGGGAACATTGTCAAACCTGCCCGGTGGTCTCAAGTCACGCGGCCTTCGCATTAAAGGTGATGACACACCGATCGCCCCCGGCGAGTGGCGTGATGTAGACGTCGGCTCAGGCGCGATGCGGGACAACATCCTGCCGCTGCCATACAAAGAACCATCTGCCGTCCTTGCCGGCTTGATGGACAAGATCGTTGAAGAAGGCCGTCGTTTCGCCGCAACAGCTGACATGAAGGTGTCGGACATGTCCGCACAGGCACCGGTGGGCACGACTCTGGCTCTGCTGGAGCGCCAGTTGAAGGTGATGTCTGCTGTACAGGCGCGCATGCACTACAGCTTCAAGCAAGAACTCCAGTTGTTGGCCGCGATCATCCGTGACTACACCGACGAGGACTACGACTACGAGCCAGAGCGCGGCACACCGAAGGCGAAGATCGAAGACTACCGTCATGTGGACATCATCCCTGTGTCGGACCCGAACGCCGCAACAATGTCTCAGCGCGTGGTGCAGTACCAAGCCGTCATTCAGATGGCGCAGATGGCTCCGGACATTTACGACTTGCCCCAACTCCACAGAAACATGCTGGAAGTGCTGGGCATCAAAAACGCTGACAAGCTGGTGCCCCTGCCTGACGACATGAAGCCACGCGACCCCGTGTCTGAAAACATGGACTTGCTCAAGGGCGAGCCAGCCAAGGCGTTTCTGTTCCAAGACCATGAGGCACACATCAAGGTGCACATGGCTATGTTGCAAGACCCGACCATCGCACAGCTGATTGGTCAAAACCCCCGCGCACCCCAAATACAGGCTGCATTGATGGCACACGTCTCGGAGCACGTAGGCTTCGCTTATCGCCAGAAGATCGAACAGCAGTTGGGTATGCCGTTGCCACCGGAAGACGAGAAACTTCCGCCACAAATCGAAATCGCCCTCTCCGGCATGATGGCTCAGGCTGCACAGCAAGTCCTGATGCAAGGCCAAGCGCAGGCTGCACAACAGCAGGCGCAGCAAATGGCACAAGACCCTGTTGTACAAATGCAACAGCAGGAGTTGCAGATCAAGCAGGGCGAGTTGCAGCTCAAGGCGCAAAAGCTCAAGCTCGAAGAAATGAAGATAACCGGCGACCAACAGCTATCCGGCATGAAGATTGGCGCGCAAATCAAAGACAGCCAAGCAAAGCTCGCTTCCCAAGAGCAGCAAGCTGGCGTCAAGATGGGTATCGACATTGCCAAGGCCAAGGCACAACTGGCCAAAGACACAATGCAACAAAAGGAGAAACCTACTAAATGATCCAAGAATTCGCACGCGTATTGCGCGACCAAATACGCACTGACATGAACAACTACGCAGATGACTGCGCTGGGGGTGCATGCAAATCGTTCGAGGAATATCAAAAACTTTGCGGGGTGATTCAGGGTCTTGCCATCGCAGAGCGCTACTTACTTGACCTTGCTGAGAAAGTTGAAAAATCCAATGAGTGAAATCCTCTTGCCTCCCGGCATCGCGTTGCCGCCCCACATTCAGCCAGTTGACGGTCCTGCCGAAGACGCTGATGACGAGTCCAAAGCCAGTGCGTTGCCAACCCCAGTTGGACACAAGCTCCTCTGCGTTGTTCCAGAAGTCGATGAAAAGATTGCTGGTACCTCCCTCGACTTGATTCGAGACACGGCCTCCCTGCGCCAAGAAGAACATGCCACAACGGTTCTTTTTGTGTTGCGTGTTGGGCCTGATGCCTACAAAGACACCGAACGCTTCCCCGGCGGCCCTTGGGCCAAAGAGGGCGACTTTGTGCTTGTCCGTACCTACACAGGAACACGGTTCAAGATATTCGGTAAGGAATTCCGCGTGATTAATGACGATCAGGTGGAGTGTGTTGTGCAAGACCCTCGCGGTTTAACCCGCGCATAAGGAGTAGAAATGGCTGGTCAAAGAGACGAGTTCAAGTTTCCCGATGAAATCGAGGACGACAAGAACGAAATTAAGGTCGAAGTAACGACCGAAGATGACAACGACGTAGAAATCGAAGTCATTGACGACACCCCTGAAAAGGACCGTGGCCGTCGCCCACTAGAGCGTGAGGTCGAAGACCCCACCGATGACGAAATTGAGTCATACACCCAAGGCGCACAAAAGCGCATCAAGGAATTGACACACGCCCGTCACGACGAACGTCGAGCCAAAGAAGCTACTCTGCGCGAGAAACAAGAGCTGGAGCGTCTTGCACAGCAGTTGATCGAAGAGAACAAGCGCCTCAAGCAGCACGCCAACACGAGCACAGAACAGGTCACCAAGTACGCGCAGTCCGCGGCTGAGGCTGAACTGGAGAAAGCGCGTCGTGATTTGCGCGCAGCACAAGAGGCGTTTGACACCGATGCCATCCTCACCGCCCAAGAAGCGATGCTGGATGCCAAGATCCGAATGGAAGAAACGAAAAAATTTCGTCCAGCCCCTTTACAGGTCGATGATTTTGAGGTACAAACTAGCCAACGCGAACCCCAACGCGTGTCACCGGACGAAAAAACCTTGCGCTGGCAAGCCAAAAACCAGTGGTTCGGAAGCAACGGGTTCGAAGAAGTTACCAGCTACGCACTAGGGCTGCATCAGAAGCTAGTCAATTCCGGGGTCGATCCCCGCAGTGATGATTATTTCGAGCAAATTGACGCTCGCGTGAAGTCGAAGTTCCCTGAAGTTTTCGGGGGTAACGAAGACAAGTCTAGGTCCGGCGATTCTCCGAGACGCCCTGCTTCGGTGGTGGCCCCAGCGACACGCTCGTCTGGAGCGAAGAAAGTGCAGTTGACAAAGACCCAAGTGGCTTTGGCAGCTAAATTGAAATTGACCCCTCAGCAGTACGCCATTGAATTGGCAAAATTGGAGAATTGATATGACTCAAAACCGTACCCCTCGTGACCTTGTGTCTCGCGAAAAAACTGCTCGTGCTGTATACGTACCGCCGACATCATTGCCCGACCCAACTCCTGAGCCCGGAGTCGTGTTTCGCTGGATAGCGACGCATGTTCTAGGACAGGCCGACCCTACCAACGTGTCTCGTAAGATGCGCGAAGGCTGGGAACCGGTGAAGGCAGTGGACCATCCGGAATTGCAACTGTTTGGCAATGCTGCCACAGGCAACGTGGAAATCGGAGGACTCATGCTCTGCAAGATGTCCAAAGAACAAGCTGATGCCCGTGACGAGTATTACAACCGACAAGCGCAAAACCAGATGGACTCAGTGGACAACCACTTCATGCGAAACAATGACCCGCGCATGCCGCTGTTTAGTGAACGTAGTTCATCTACCAGCCGTGGCGGATTTGGTTCTGGTTCTAAGTAAACAGGAGTCCTTAAATGGCATCTACCGCTTCTCCCTACGGCTTCAAACCCGTAAACGAGATCGGGGGTCTACCATACGCTGGTAGCACTCGATCATTCGCCCTTAACCCAGCTGGTTATGGCACCAACATTTTCAACGGTTCGTTGGTTTATGTTGCTGATACTGGCTACTTGCAGTTGGTCACCGCTGACGGTTCCGACGGCACTACAAACGCGTTCCCCGCAGGTACAACCCTGACTGGCGCTGTTGGTGTGTTCGTGGGCTGCTCATTCGTGAACGCTCAAGGTCAAACCTTGTTCTCACAGTACTACCCCGCTAACGCGTTGAATGCTGTGGCTTTCGTTGTGGACGATCCAAGCACTGTGTTCCAAGTGCAAGCAAACGGTTCTTTGACCATTGCTGCCGTGGGCGCAAACGTGACTTTGGCAAACGCACAAAGCACAAGCACCGGCTCGACCACTACTGGCAACAGCAACGTGGCAATCAGCTCAACCACAAAGACTACTACAGCTCCTTTCCGTGTCATCGGTTTTCCGAACATGGTTGGTTTCTCTGTGGTCGGCGATGCGTACACTGACACTTTCGTCAAGTGGAACCCCGGTTGGCATTCATATACCAACGTTGTTGGCCTGTAAGGAGTAAATAAACATGGCAATTTCACGCGCACAACTACTTAAAGAGTTGCTCCCCGGCTTGAACGCATTGTTCGGCATGGAATACGCTCGCTACGGCGAAGAGCACAAAGAGATCTACGAAACTGAGAAATCAGAGCGTAGCTTCGAAGAAGAAACCAAGTTGGCCGGCTTCGGTGCAGCTCCTGTTAAGAACGAAGGTTCTGCCATTGCTTATGACAATGCGCAAGAAGCGTTCACAGCACGCTACAACCACGAAACCATCGCCTTGGGCTTCTCGATCACTGAAGAAGCAATCGAAGACAACTTGTACGACAGCCTGTCTGCTCGTTACACCAAGTCTTTGGCTCGCGCCATGGCCTATACCAAGCAAGTGAAAGCTGCTGCCGTTATCAACAACGGTTTCAGCGGTAGCTACCTTGGCGGCGACGGTGTGTCTTTGTTCGGTGTGAACTCTGGCGGCAGCCGCGTTGGTCACCCATTGGTGAACGGTTCTGTTAACTACAACAGCCCCACCACCGCAGTTGACTTGAACGAAACCTCATTGGAAAACGCTGTGATTCAGATCGCTGCGTGGACTGATGAACGTGGTCTATTGATCGCTGCTAAACCTGTCAAGATGGTGATCCCACCTGCATTGATGTTCGTCGCTAAGCGCTTGTTGGACACCGAACTCCGCGTGTCTACTGCTGACAACGACATCAACGCGATCAAGCAAATGGGTGCAATCCCCGGTGGTTACACTGTGAACCACTTCTTGACCGACAGCAACGCTTGGTTCTTGACCACAGACGTTCCTAACGGCTTGAAGCACTTCGAGCGTGTTGCTTTGTCGAATTCCATGGATGGAGACTTCGATACCGGCAACGTGCGTTACAAAGCACGTGAGCGCTATTCCTTTGGATGGAGTGACCCGCTCGGAATGTGGGGCTCTGCTGGCGCCTAAGCCACAGACCACGCAACCATGCGGTTTACAAAGGGAGCTTCGGCTCCCTTTGTTTTGGGTATTGTGTTACTGTTTAAGTTTATGGTACATTACCTCCTACTAAGGAGAAGTTCATGGCCAGAGGTATTTACAAAATCATCAACATCATCAACAACAAGTTTTATGTCGGCAGCGCAGTAGATTTAAAGCGCCGCAAAACGCGGCACTTTTCCGAGTTGCGCACGGGTAAGCACAACAACCGACATCTGCAAGCGGCGTGGGTGAAGTACGGGGAGCAAGCGTTCGTGTTCGTTGTCGTAGAAGAACTGCACGCAGATGCGGATTTGCTTGCCGCAGAAAACGTCTGGCTCAAGGATCATGTGGGTAAAGAATACTGCTACAACATAGGTGTTGACGCTACTGCACCAATGCTCGGTGTCAGCGGGGAGGCCAGCCCGACTTGGGGACGCAAGCGCACAGCTGAAGAGTTGGCCGCGCAAAACTGGACGGGGCGTAAGCACGCAAACGAATCAAAGGAAAAGATACGCCAGCACCTCATCGGCAAACCGAAGTCCGCAGAAGTTCGCGCAAAGATCAGCGCCACACTCTCAGGAGAAGGCAACTACTGGTACGGTAAGACACGCCCTGACCACGGCGCAAAAGTTCGCAAGGCGGTCGAGGTGTTTGATGGCAAAGGACGGTCTGAAATTATTGAGAGCATTCTGAAGCTACGCGAAGAACTTGAAATCAAACCGCCCACTGTGAATCGCGCACTGAAATCAGGTAAGCCACTCACACGCGGACCGTTGAAAGGATGGTCGTTCAAATATGTTGACCCCATATAAAATTCATGGTACAAACTACCCATCCCGGGGTCCCCGGTGTATCTGACAGTCCCGGCTGACGACATGCAGACAGATACGCCTAACTTGCATGTAAGGAAAAGACATGGCACGCACTACCTTCCAAGGTCCAGTTCGCTCTTTGGGCGGCATTTATCAACAAGGCCCTGCCACAGTGGTTGACATCACTGCTAGCACTACCCTTGACCCCGTTGCTCACGCAGGTCGCATCATTTCTGTTGGTGGCTCTTTGGCTGCCAACGTTGTGTTGACTTTGCCTTCGATCAACGTTTCTACAAACTCGATCACTTCTGGCCCCGGCCAAGACCCCAACACCCTGAACAACGAAGGTGTGACTTACACCATCTGGGTGCCCACAACCATTTCTACCAGCTCGTTGAAGATCGGTACAGACGGCACTGACAAGTTTGTCGGTTCTGTGATTTCTGTGGACACCGACTCTTCTGGCGCTGTGGTTGGCTTCACCGCTGCTTCAAGCAACGACTTCATCAACTTGAATGGCACCACCACCGGTGGCGTCGCTGGTACATGGATCCAGATCGTGGCTGTCGCAGCTAACAAGTACATGGTCACTGGCTCTGTGCTGGGTTCTGGCGTTGTCGCTACACCTTTCGCTGATTCCTAATCAAACCGAGGGGCTTCGGCCCCTCTTAAAACAGGAGTTCAAGCATGACAATGCAATATGACGTAAAGAGTGCGCACTTAAACGCAAGCGGTTCTATCTTCGGTAGCCGTGCGCGTGTGAAAGGCTTCTCCATTTGCGCCACTGCCAGCACCGCAGGCACTTTGTTGTTGAAAGATGGCGGTTCGGGCGGCACCACGCTGGTTGAAATCGATATCCCATCCAACTCAAATCCAAACTCGTTCTACCTGTTGATTCCGGGTGAAGGCGTGTTGTTTACAACAAACATTTACGCCTCGCTGACAGGTATTGCCAGCGTAACAGTGTTCTACGGGTAAACCGATGAAAGACCCTTTCGCTCAGCTCGACGATTCGACCAAGCATGTGCTGGATGGCGTCTCATTGATCGCTACGCTAGGAAGCTTGATTGAAATGTTGCCTACGATTTCTGCCTTGCTCAGTATCGTCTGGGTGAGCATCCGCATTTACGAAACAGAGACCATTCAAGGGTTGATGGGACGTAAAAAACCCCCGACCGACGAGTAATTTTTAAGGAGGCCACCATGGCTAAATCATCTGGAAACGGCATCACTACTGCCAAAATGGGTAAAGTTCGCACCGCAGCTCCAAGCAAAGACGGTATCGCATCCAAGGGTAAAACCAAGGGCAAGCAGATCGTCATGAAGGGCGGCACGCCTCTGGGCATGAAGGCCGGCGGCATGGCCAAGAAAATGAACTACGGCGGCAAGTGCTAAATCATGATGGCCAGCCGAGGTATGGGGGCCATATCCCCCAGCAAAATGCCAAAGGCTAAGACGATCGAACGCAAGGACGATCCGAACAAGGTCACCATGTACGCCGAAGGCGGCAAAGTGAACGCAGCTGGCAATTACACGAAGCCCGGTCTTCGCAAGAAGATTGTGTCTCAAGTAAAAGCCGCTGCTACACACGGTACGAAAGCTGGTCAGTGGTCAGCGCGCAAAGCGCAGCTGGTGGCCAAGAAGTACAAAGCCGCTGGCGGTGGGTATCGAGACTGACATGAAAGCGCCACAGCAGTCACTTAAAAACTGGGGAGACCAGAAATGGAGGACCAAAAGTGGAAAACCGTCTAGTAAAACAGGTGAGCGATACCTTCCTGAAGCTGCGATCAAAAGCCTCAGCCCTGCTGAGTACGCTGCGACAACGCGTGCAAAACGCGCTGGCAAAAAAGCCGGGAAGCAGTTCGTAGCACAACCAAAGACAGTGGCAAAGAAAACAGCGAGGTTCCGATAATGGCTGAGAAGTGGATTCAAAAAGCAATCAAGAAGCCCGGTGCACTGCACGAGCAGATGGGCATTCCAAAAGGCCAGAAGATTCCGGCCAAGAAGCTGGCTGCCGCTGCAAAGAAACCCGGTAAGCTAGGCCAACGCGCTCGATTGGCACAGACACTCAAAGGGATGAAGAAGTAATGGCTAAATCACCCGCATG
Organism: Ophiocytium majus; assembly: GCA_032358315.1. Lineage (NCBI taxonomy): Eukaryota > Xanthophyceae > Mischococcales > Ophiocytiaceae > Ophiocytium > Ophiocytium majus. Next base: position 37,589 of record JAULBY010099085.1, read on the forward strand.
GCAACGCAAAGAAGGCAAGAATCCCAAGGGCGGCTTGAACGCCAAAGGCCGTGCCTCCTACAACAAAGCGAACCCCGGCAAGCCCGGTCTGAAGGCTCCGCAACCAGAGGGAGGCTCACGCCGCGACTCCTTCTGCGCGCGCATGAAAGGCATGAAGGCCAAACTGACTTCAGCCAAGACAGCCAAAGACCCGAACAGCCGCATCAATAAATCTTTGAGAGCTTGGAACTGCTGATATGGCAAACACCTCTGGAGCCGCTGGTTTTAACCTCGACTTGACCGAACTGGTTGAGGAGGCGTTCGAGCGCGTGGGCTCGGAGTTGCGCACGGGTTACGACTTGAAGACTGCGCGTCGTTCTTTGAACTTGTTGTTCGCCGATTGGGCCAATCGCGGCATCAACATGTGGACATTTGAGCAGGGCACTATTGACTTGGTGCAAGGCCAGAACACCTACGCACTGCCGAACGACACAGTGGATTTGCTCGAGCATGTGATTCGTACGCAAGCCAACCAGCAGTCCAACCAAGCAGACTTGACGATCACACGCATCAGCGTGTCGACCTACGCCACCCTGCCAAACAAACTGCAACAAGCCCGTCCGATTCAGGTGTGGGTGCAGCGCATGGATGGCCAGCAGTCTTTGTCAACAACACTGAACGGTGCGATCACTTCGACCACAGACACAATTACAGTTACCGATGCTTCGGGCTTGCCCTCCACCGGTTTCATCAAGATTGACAACGAAACAATCCAATACGGCTACATCACAGACAACACGTTGTACAACTGCTTCCGTGGTCAAAACAATTCAACTGCTGCGGCACACTCAACCGGTGCTTCAGTCTACTGGGCCCGTCTCCCTGCTGTGACGGTGTGGCCTACCCCTGATGCTTCGCAGCCATACCAGTTCGTTTACTGGCGCATGCGCCGTGTGCAGGATGCTGGCGGTGGTGTGAATGTGATGGACGTGCCTTTCCGTTTTGTGCCCTGCATGACAGCAGGTCTGGCCTATTACTTGGCGCTCAAAGTGCCCGGTGGACTCGACCGCTTGGGGGTCCTCAAACAGCAATACGACGAAGCGTGGGCGACAGCCGCGGACGAAGATCAAGAGAAGGCGTCTGTGCGTTTTGTGCCGCGCCAGCAGTTCATAGGCGGCGGCTTCTAAATGGGAAACAGGTTCGCATCCGGCAAGTACAGTATCGCGCAGTGCGATCGCTGTGATGCGCGCTTCAAGCTGCATGAACTCAAGCGTGAGGTCGTCAAGACCAAGAACTACGAGTTGCTCGTTTGTCCCACTTGCTGGGACCCAGATCAGCCGCAGTTGCAGCTGGGTATGTACCCTGTGGATGACCCACAAGGCGTGCGTAATCCTCGCCCAGACAGAAGCTACATCACGTCTGGTACAACCGGACTACAGATCATCAACGGCAACAGCACGAGTATTGATGCACAAGGCTACCAAGCCGAGGGCAGTCGTGACATTCAATGGGCGTGGAACCCTGTGGGTGGTGCGAGCTTGGATGATGACGGATTAACGCCAAATTACTTGGCTTTAGCCGTGGAAATTGGTACAGTCACAATCAGCACAACGTAAGGAGTCCCCATGGACAAGAAAGACCTCGCACAAGACAAGAAGATGATTAAATCTGCCATCGGCAAGCATGAGAAAAACATGCACCCCGGCAAGAAGCCAACCAAGCTGCGCGCTGGTGGCAAGACCAACAGCGACATGCTCAAGTATGGTCGCAACATGGCCAAGATCATGAACCAGCGTTCGTCTGGTCGCGGAGGCTAATATGGCTGAGTACAAACAACCCAAAAGCGCACCAATCCAAGCGGCGGGTGTGTCTGACAACAAAGCATACTTGCGCGACTTGAACCAGTCTGCTGGCAATGCGCACAGCAACGACTACAAGGGCACCAAGACTTCGGGCATCAAAATCCGTGGCACCGGTGCAGCTACTAAAGGCGTGATGGCCAGAGGTCCGATGGCATGACATACAACGAGCTTGTAGTTGCGATCACTGACTATACGGAGAACACTGTCCCAACGGTGGACATGAACCTGTTCATCACACAGGCCGAGCAGCGCATCTACAACACCGTTCAGTTTCCATCGTTGCGCAAGAACGTGACGGGGTTCACTACGGCCAGCAACAAGTATTTGTCTTGCCCAGCTGACTTTCTGTCAACTTTTTCTCTGGCAGTCATTGATGCCAGCGGCAACTACGAGTACTTGTTGAACAAGGATGTGAACTTCATCCGTCAGGCGTACCCAAACCCCACAGACACGGCCCTCCCCAAGTACTACGCACTGTTTGGTCCCACGACCACGAACTCTGCAACGCCCGTCATCACTGACGAGTTGTCTTTTATCCTTGGCCCCACACCCGACGCTGAGTACAGCGTTGAGTTGCACTATTACTACTACCCTGAGTCAATCACGGTAGCTGCTGACGGTCGCACATGGTTGGGTGACAACTTTGACTCGGTGCTGTTCTACGGCTCCTTGGTTGAAGCAATCACTTACATGAAGGGTGAGGGCGACATGGTGCAGCTGTACAACCAGAAGTACATGGAAGCGCTTGCACTAGCCTCTCGTCTGGGTGATGGTCTTGAGCGTAGCGATGCGTACCGCAGCGGGCAGTTCCGTGCACCGCCCCTGCCTCAGAATAACGGGGTCAAGTAATGGCTATCGCTCAAGGCGCAACAAACACATTCAAGCTCGGGTTGCCAAACGGCGACTTCGACTTCAGCACAGACACGTTCAAAATTGCGCTGTACACCGGTGCAGCTTCGATTGGTCCTGACACGGCGGCGTACACAACTGATGGTGAAGCTACCGGTAGCGGTTATACCGCTGGTGGTGAAACTTTGACTGTTACACAGACCCCTACAATCGGCAACCAGACAGGCAACGCCACGGTGTATGTGTCGTTCAGCAATGTGACATGGACCGCGGCCCTGACTGCGCGCGGCGCGCTGATCTACAAGTCGGGTTCTGGTGACCCATCAGTTTGCGTGCTGGACTTCGGCGGCGACAAAACCTCAACCACAACTTTCACGGTGCAGTTCCCCGCTGCTACCAACACAGCGGCGATCATTCGCATTTCCTAAGGAGCAATAAATGTTCAACGAAAAAGTAAAAGCCGGTGGTGTGTTTGCCATCCAGTGCCACGACGCAGAGGGCAACCTCAAGTGGGAAGCATCAACCCCCAACCTCGTTGTGAACGTCGGTCTGCAAGACATGAACGCCAAGTATTTCACAGGTTCTAGCTACACAGCTGCTTGGTACTTGGGTCTGTACGGCGCTGGCGCTTCTAACACCCCCGCAGCCGCTGACACCATGTCTTCGCACGCTGGTTGGACTGAAGTCACGGCTTACAGCCAAGCTACTCGCCCTGCCTGCACCTTCGGCACCCCAACAACTGCTGACCCTTCAGTGGCCACAAACTCTGCGTCTGCTGCGACTTTCAGCATCAACGCTACGACAACTGTGGGCGGTGCGTTCTTGACATCGAACAACACCAAGGGCGGCACAACAGGTATCTTGTTCTCTGCTGCCGACTTCCAGTCTCCCGGCGACCGTTCAGTGGTTTCTGGTGACACATTGTCAGTGACCTATACATTCAGCCTCGACGCTGCGTAAGGATAAAGAATGGCGTTTGTTCTTGCGGACCGTGTTCGTGAGACTACGACCACAACTGGCACTGGTACCGTAACTCTTGCCGGGGCGGTCTTAGGCTTCCAAACCTTCTCTGCGATTGGTAATGGGAACACAACCTACTACACCATTGCAGGGATTGGCACGTCTGAATGGGAAGTGGGCATCGGTACCTACACCTCATCGGGCACTACGCTGTCGCGTACCACAGTGCTGGCCTCCAGCAACTCAGGCTCGTTGGTCAACTTCTCTGCTGGCACAAAGGATGTGTTCTGTGATTACCCCGCAGGGCGTGCCGTCATCGGCGGCCAAGGCTATATTGAGAACACCTACACAATCACGACCAGCTCGACTGTGACTGACGGCAGCAACGCCATCAGTGTGGGACCTCTCACAATCAACTCAGGTGTGTCCGTCACTGTTCCATCTGGTTCACGCTGGTTGGTGCTCTGATGTTTGGTTGCTACGCGTTCTCGCAAGCAGCGATTTCTTCTCTGGCGGGTGCCTTTTATCAGGTGTCCGTGAGCGAAACCGCGACTGCTTCCGAGACCGTGCAGGCGGCGGCAACCTTCCCCGTTGCATTTTCTGATACTGCTACCGGCTCCGACGCTATCAGCGCGGCCATGAATTTTGGTGTTGCTGTTGCTGAGACAGCCACCGGTTCTGACTCTGTGTCTTCGCTGTCTGCGTTCTTGGCTTCGGTTTCAGAAACAGCCACGAGTTCGGACTCGGTGTCTTCGTTGGCCACATTCCCCGTCAGCTTCGCTGACTCGGCCACAGGCGATGACTTGATTTCAGCTGCGGCAAACTTTGCGGTTTCGTTTGCTGACACTGCCACAGGTTCGGATTCAACATCTTCTTTGCCAACCTACGCGGTATCTGTTGCTGAAACAGCAACCGGCACGGACACCTATGTGGCCAGCTTTGCGTACCTCGTGTACATCTTGGAAGCAGCCACGGCAACCGACACGAATGTCGCCCAGTTAAGTTTGGACGCTGCGATTGTTGAGGCTGCTACTGGCTCTGAAACAGTTTCTTCTCCCGTGACTTTTGCGGTGAGCGTTGAAGAGTCTGCCACGGCTTCGGACACCTTTGCTGCGGCTGTTGGCTTTGTTGCTTTCATTGTGGAGCAGGCCACCGGTACCGACGTGGACGCAGGGCGTCTTTTGTGGGCAATCATCAACGACGCGCAGAACGCAGGCTGGGCAACTATTAATGACAATCAAGGTACAACATGGCAGAATATCAACACTGCGGCTGGCCCCTCGTGGACTGTTGTGCCGACTCAGGAGTAAAACGTGACCACAGCATACACCTCTCTTTTAGGCCTCGCGCTCCCGGTACAAGGTGAGCTGGACGGCTCATGGGGCGACGTTGTTAACCAATCAATTACAGAGCTGGTAGACACCGCCGTTGCAGGCACGACCACAATTTCATCAGACTCTGATGTCACACTGACAACCACCACCGGTGCGGCCAACCAAGCGCGTCAGCAGATCATTTTGTGGACTGCCTCGGGCACGACCACACGCTACATCACAGCACCAGCACAAAGCAAGACCTATACCGTCATCAACGCCAGCTCAACGCAGGCCATCGTGTTCCGTGGCGTGGGCCCAACCACCGGTGTGACTTTTGCTGCCGGTGAGAACGCAGTGGTGGCTTGGAACGGGACTGACTTCGTTAAGATCGCTGGTGGCGGAGCCGAAGCAGGTGGTGCGATTCAGACCAACAAGACAGAAGTCACCATCAACTACACCATGCCCACGGGCACGAACGGTTTCTCAGTTGGCCCAATTACCATCGACTCCGGTGTCACAGTAACAATCAGCTCAGGTCAAGTCTGGGTAATAATCTAATAAGGAAAAAGTATTATGTCTATTGTGAGCTGTTCGACAACCAGCACGACCGCATTTAAGGTCACATCAGACACCACAGGCACATTGGTGCTTCAGACAGGTTCAACACCGACTACTGCGGTGACCGTGGGCACAGACCAGTCTGTTACCTTTGCACAAGGCGCAAACCTACCCAACACCTTTGGATTCAAGAACCGCATCATCAATGGCGGTATGGTGATTGACCAGAGAAATGCTGGGGGGAGTGTTACCAACCCAGCAGGTGCTTCTTATGTTGTTGACCGTTTTGTTATTCAAGGGTCTGTGGCTTCAAAATTTACAGGTCAGCAAAACGCAGGGTCTGTAACGCCTCCAGCGGGATTTATTAATTACCTTGGGCTGACATCTAGTTCTGCATATACCCCCGGCTCGTCAGAGTTCTATATGTGCCAGCAATGGGTTGAAGGCTTGAATGCTGCTGACCTTGGATGGGGCACATCAAATGCCCAAGCAGTTACTGTTTCTTTTTGGGTGCGATCTAGCCTTACTGGAACATTTGCAGGTTCGCTAAACAATTCTGACTACAGCCGTTCTTACCCGTTTACTTTTTCTATTCCATCAGCAAATACATGGACGCAGATTACAAAAACTATTGCTGGCGACACATCAGGCACATGGTTAACAACCAATGGTCGGGGCATAGGTTTGCATTTCAACATGGGCGCAGGCTCAGCAATGCAAGGTACGGCTAACGCTTGGAATGCTGGCTTTTTTATTTCTACTTCTGGCGCAACAAATGTTGTAAGCACAAACGGAGCCACCTTCTACATCACAGGCGTTCAACTAGAAAAAGGCAGCACAGCCACATCGTTTGACTTCCGTTCGTATGGTACTGAGTTGGCTTTGTGTCAGCGGTACTATGTAAAAAACTCTCCTACTGCAACTTATGGCGGCGTGGTTTGGCAAGGAAACACAACCAACGCTTCAAATTATTACACCACCATATATTTACCAGTAACAATGAGAGCTACTCCAACTGCAACATACACTAATGTGATTACAAGTGGATTTGCTGGAACTCCACTTTCTTTGGATTCTTCTGCCACTTGTTTAATTGTTGGTCAAGCCGCTAATGTAACAGGAGCTGCTGCTTATTATGGTATGAATTACACAGCAAGTGCGGAGCTATAAATGTATAAATTGACAAACAACCCTTTTGGTACTGAATCAAAATTTGTGAGGCGTTTGTCAGACAACGCCTTCATCCCCTTTGACCCCGCCAACACAGACTATCAAGACTATTTGAAATGGCTGGAAGAAGGCAACACGCCTGAACCAGCAGACACACAAGGAGCAGAATAATGCCTTCGATCATCCTCAGTGACAATGGTGTAAGCAGCGGGTCTGCTGGCCTAAAAACTACTGCCGCATCTGACGGTGCTTTGGTTTTACAGACTACTACGGCTGGTGGTACTGCAACGACAGCTTTGAGCATTTCAAACACACAAGTTGTTACAGTTACCAACGGTGTCAGTATTCAAGGCCTGACAGTAGGCCGAGGCGCTGGCTCAGTATCTACAAACACCGCTGTTGGTGCTAGTGCTTTGGCGGCTAATACAACAGGTGGAACGAATGTGGCTGTTGGTGCTAATGCCTTGGCTGTGGCAACTGCTGATGACAACACAGGTGTTGGCGCTTATTCACTATACCGAAACACAACTGGAGGAGCTAATACATCTATTGGCGGTAGTTCAATGCCGTTTAACACTACTGGTAGCTACAATGTGGCAGTTGGTAGAACTACTCTTTACAACAACACCACAGCAAGCAACAACACCGCTGTGGGTTATCAGGCGGGGTATTACAACACAATCTCATCAGGAAACACCTTTTTTGGTGCTGGCGCTGGTTTCAATCACAATCTCGGCTCGGCTGGCAACGGGTACAACACTTTCATCGGCAACAGCGCTGGTTACTATGTAACAACAGGCACTAAGAACACCGTCCTTGGTCAGTATTCAGGCAACCAAGGCGGCTTAGACATTCGCACAGCAAACAACTACATCGTGCTGTCTGATGGGGATGGGAATCCTGCTGCATATTGGAATGGATCAGGTGGAAATTGGACATTTGGTGCAGGTGGAACAACAACAGGCGGTTTAAGTGTAAACGGTGGGTCAGGTAGTGGGCTTGGACCGCTCATTGCTGGACTTGGAGATGGCACAACTCGTTGGTATGTCACATCCTATAGCCGATTAAATGGCGGTACAAACTATGGAATAAACATAGCAAACCAAGCGGGTTATGGTGTATTCCTCAATGGCAATACGGCAACATCATGGACGGCTGTTTCCGATGAAACTCGCAAAGTCATCATTGAACCGATTACGAATGCCGTCAACAAGGTATCCACACTCCGCGCAGTCATTGGGCGTCTTAAAACGGATGCTGAAGATATACGTCGCCCCTATTTGATTGCCCAAGATGTGCAGGCTGTGTTGCCTGAAGCGGTGAGCGAATCCGAAGACAGAAATGGCCCTGTGCTTGGCTTGTCTTACACCGAGGTTATCCCACTTCTGGTCGCAGCCATAAAAGAACTTAAAGCAGAATTTGACGCATACAAGGAAGCACACCCATGATTGAACTAACACCTGAACAACAAATCGTACGCCATTACATGGCTGCCATTGACTCAGTAAATCTTATCAACGCAGGACAGCCTGAAGATATGACCGATGAGGAATGGACTGCAACGCTTGAAAGAAATCGTGAGCACCTGCGTATCATGCTAGGAAAAGAGTTTTGGACGAATGAAGATTTAACCCCGCTACAACAAGCGGTAGGAGAATAAATATGTCACTGATCCTTTCAGGCACAAACGGTCTATCTGATGTAGACGGTTCTGCTGCTACCCCCGCTATCAGAGGTACTGATACAAACACAGGTATCTTCTTCCCTGCTGCTGACACTGTTGCCTTTGCTGAAGGTGGTGTTGAGGCTATGCGTCTTGATGCTAGTGGGAATTTGGGTATTGGTACTACAAGCCCACAAAGCTATTCAAACTATAAAATTCTTCATGTGGCTGGCCCTGCTACCAATGGTAGTGGTCTTTTGTATTTCACAAACAGCAACAACAGCCTTGTCGGTATTGCAAACGCTGATGGTGCAAACTCGCTGATTACATTCGGTTCGCAGACCAACCACGCAGTTACATTCAAAACAAACGACACAGAACGCGCCCGTATCGACACCAGCGGTAACTTGCTGGTGGGGACTACAAGCACTTACACAAACAACGGAATTAGCGTTACAAGTGCTTTTGTTACACCTACTAGTGGCGTATGGGCTTTAGGTGCTCGTAATACACACGCAAGTAATCCATATGGTTTGAATGTTAATTTTCAAAATGCCGCACCAAACGGAACAAGCAATGAATTTTTATTGTGTACTGATAGTGGAGCAATTCGTGCCTCGATTCGTTCAAACGGCGGTTTGGCAAACTATTCTGCCAACAACGTTAACCTTGCATCTGACTTTCGCCTGAAGCACGACATTGAACCAGTCAAGTCCTATTGGAATGTGTTTAAGGCTCTTGAATGGAAAACTTGGATTTACAACGACCAGACTGACGACATTAAAAACATTGGTGTGATTGCCCAAGAATTGCAAGCACTTGCACCAGAACTTGTTTGTGAATCCAACGCACTGCCAACACCAGATGGTGAAGCGCCTTATCTTGGTTTGTGGGAAAACGATTTCAAAATGGCGGCAATGAGCGTTATAACCGAACTTGTTAAAAAGTCTGAAGAACAACAAGCCATGATTGCTTCACAATCTGCGATCATCACTCAATTACAGGCTGATGTAGCCGCATTGAAAGGTCAAGCATGATTAAATTAGAACTCACCGTTGACGCTGTTAACTTCATCTTGCAAGCACTGGGCGATCTGCCCAGCCGCACGGGTGCATTTGTTCTGTTAAAGCAGATCGAAGACCAAGCCAAGGCACAGGTTCCCGCAGAGCAGCAACATCAAGCGGAGTAAGCCATTGACCCATTCAGCCTTCTCATGGCAGCACAAGCAACCGTTGCGGCGATCCGCAGCGGGTGTGAGATGTTGTCTCAGGGAAAGGCTGAAATTACAAAGACGAAAGCGGCAATTGAAAAAGCCGTTTCCGATGGCAAGGCGATTTATTCAGAGCTCATCGGTCTTTGGGACTGGATTACCGGCTTATTCGGTGCTAAACAGAGTAAGCCTACAAACAACATTGCGGCTCAACCGGATAAGGTAAAACCAACCCGTGCAATCAACTACAAACCAAAGCCCGTTGAGCAACTGACCTACGAGGAGTACCAGACCCAAGCAATTCACCAGATCTGTGAACAGCTCAAAACCTTTTTTGAGATCCGTCGGCAGCTTCAGGAATACTGTCACGATCTTGAGGAAGAATCAAAAACCACAACGGACATAGAAGGCGCCGCGCTAGACAGGATACAGATTGAAATGCAGCTTGAGCAAATGACTGTACAGATCAGGGAAACCATGATCTACACGCCCAAAGAGATTGGGCTCCAAAGCATTTACAGTCGTTTCCTGAAGATGTATGACCAGATCCTAGAAGAGCGTGAGTTTGACAGAGCGTTGAAGCGCAAACAGGAAATCGACGCAAGATGGCAACGCGAGTACCAACAACAACTTCTGGCGGCAAAGCTGGGGTACGCAGTGGTGGTGTCCGTGGCGATCCTGTGGATGATGGCACTGTTTTCCGTTCTATGAAGGAGTTCTGGCTGTGGGTCTTGATCGTAACGTTTTTGATCGCGCTACTAGGCTTCTCGATCGCGTCCGCGCTGTTTTCGTACAACCAAGTGCGCAAGGCCGAGGCTATATTGCAGCGCGCCGAGCAGCTTGACAAGAAGAATCGACAGAAACTTGAACCCAAACCTGAGAAGGAAGAATAATGTTACCAATCGTTGCAGGCATCGTAGCCAACCTCATCAACAACGGGATGCACAAGGTCGCTGACCAAGTGATTGAAAAAGGTGTGGACGCCGTTCAACAAAAGCTGGGCATGGAGTTGAAGCCAGAAGGCGAAGCCACGCCAGAGTACAACGCCAAGCTGCAAGAAGAAGCCAACCGCCACTCAGAGTTCATGGCGCAGCTGGATGAGAAGTCCACCCAGCGTGCTACGGACATGTACATGAACGACGACAGCACAAAACGCTTCACGCAAGCCTACGCTTGGTTTTTGTCCGTTGTGTCTTTCTTGTATTTCTTCATGGTGTCGTTCATGCCCATCGAGAACCGCAACCGTGACTTCATCAACATCATCTTGGGCTTCCTGATTGGCACGGCGGTGAACTCACTCATTCGCTTCTTCTACGGTTCGAGCAACAAGTCACAAGAGGCTGTCGATCAGAAGCAAAAAGAACTGGGCGGTGACAAATGAAGCCCGACAGCCCTCTACTTGTTGCCGCCAAGATTAAGAACCCCGAGAAGTGGCTGGACGCTGTTGTTGAAACCTGCGTTGAGTTTGAGATCAACACACCCCAGCGCGTTGCTGGTTTCCTATCGCAGACTAGCCACGAGTCTGGCGGCTACACCATGCTGACCGAGAACCTCAACTACCGCGCGGCTACGCTTGCTGCGTGCTGGCCCAATCGCTTCGCTGTGCTTGGCGCTGACAAAAAACCAATCAGAGAGAACGGTAAGTTAGTGCCTACTGCCGTGGCAAACAGCATAGCCGGTAAGCCGGAGCTTATCGCCAACTTGGTTTACAGCGGTCGTATGGGCAACGGACCTGCTGAGTCTGGTGAAGGGTGGCTGTACCGCGGCAGAGGTCTGAAACAGTTGACCGGGAAAGATAATTACACCCGATGCGGGGCAGCCCTCGGCCTTGACCTCGTTAACGAGCCTGACCTTCTTCTTACGCCAATCAACGCTGCACGTTCGGCGGGCTGGTTTTGGAAAGTGAACAACTTGTCAGCGTTCGCAGACGCAGGCGACATCAAAGGCATGACGAAGAAGATCAACGGCGGTTTGATTGGGTACGAGCAACGCCAAGCGTTGTACGATGCCTGCTATGGACAGTGCCGCGCCTAAGTAGGAAAATACCGCCATGCTAAAAACTTGCAACAAGTGCCAAACCGAAAAACCGGTAGCCGACTTTTACGCCAACAAGCGCATGAAAGACGGCTTGAACACTTTTTGCATTGGGTGTCATAAGGCGGACAACGCTGCTAGAAAAGCTAAAAACCGAGCAGACACGGCGTTTCGCAAAGCGGAGATGGAGTACAAAAAAGCGTACCGCAGCCGGACTGTTGAACGGCGCGCTATGTACATGACGGCATGGCGTCAGCAAAACCAAGATTCGGTGGCCATTTATGCAAAAACATATCGTGCAGCAAACAAAGAAAAATATAACTTTTTATGTCAAAAGCGCAAAATTGATATGATTAACCGCACACCCGCGTGGTTGACGGACGACGACTTGTGGATGATTGAACAGGCGTATGCGTTGGCGGGGTTGCGTACAGCTATGACGGGTATTAGATGGCATGTGGACCACCAAATACCGTTGCGCGGAAAAACAGTTTCTGGTTTTCACACGCCTTTGAATTTGCAAGTAATTCCTGCGGCGCACAACCAGCGCAAATCAAACAAGTTCGAGGTGTAAATTGCCATTACAAAAATTGTTATTTAAGCCGGGGGTGAACAGGGAAAACACGCGGTACACGACCGAAGGCGGGTTTTATGACTGCGACAAAATTCGCTTCCGTCAAGGCACACCTGAGAAGATCGGCGGCTGGGACAGGATTTCTACAACCACGTTTTTAGGCGTTTGCCGTTCTCTGTGGAACTGGGTCACGCTTGGCAACAACAACTTGCTGGGTATTGGTACCAACAAAAAATTCTACATCGAGCAAGGCGGCTCGTATAACGATGTGACGCCCATCCGTGAGAGGGTCACGCTGACAAACCCCTTCACGGCCACAGCATCCTCGGCAACCATCTCCGTCGCGGACACAGCGCATGGCTGCATAACTGGTGACTACGTGATCTTCACCGGTGCTACCGGTTTGGGCGGCAACATCACTGCGGCGGTGCTCAACCAACAGTACGAAGTCACCGTCATCAATGCCAACAGCTACACCTTCACAGCTACGGCCACAGCAAACGCCACAGACGCGTCTGGCTCCCCCGGGGGCGGCACGGTCTACACAGCCTACCAGATCAACACAGGTCCTTCCTTTGTACAGCCTATTTCGGGTTGGGGTGCAGGCACTTGGGGCAGCGGCACTTGGGGTTACGGCACCGCAGCTGGTGACGCCATGCGTCTTTGGAGCCAGTACAACTTTGGCGAGGACTTGGTGTACGGTCCACGCGGTGGCGGCATCTACTACTGGGACGCGTCTAAAACCGTTACTGGCTTGTCTTTTTTGGTAACCATTGCCTCACCCGCTGTCGTCACCCTCGGTGCTGCGTTGCCTGATGGCACTGCCATTCAGCTTCAGACCACCGGTGCGCTGCCTACCGGCTTGCTGCCCTACACCACATATTTTGTCAAGAACGCTTCGGGCACCACTTGCAATTTGTCCGCTACCTTCGGCGGCGCTAACATCAACACCACTGGCACACAGTCTGGCACGCACAAGGTGTCGGCACGAGGCATCAACATCACCCAGTTGGCAGGCGCGTCTGATGCGCCCACCGTGCAGAACTTCATTGTGATTTCTGATGCCAGCCGGTTCACTTTGGCGTTTGGTTGCAACGACTACGGCTCGACTACACAAGACCCAATGTTGGTGCGCTGGTCTGACCAAGAATCTGTGGTGAACTGGACCCCAGCCATCACCAACCAAGCAGGTAGCGTGCGCTTGTCGCACGGATCTGAGATTGTCACTGCCTTGCAGGTGCGTCAAGAAATTCTGGTGTGGACAGACTCCGCGCTGTATTCCTTGCAGTACCTTGGGCCTCCGTATGTGTGGGGCAACCAGCTCTTGGGCGACAACATCTCGATCGTGGGGCAGAACGCCACAGCGTTGGCTTCGGGTGTTACCTATTGGATGGGCATCGACAAGTTCTACAAATACGACGGTCGTGTCCAGACTCTGCGCTGCGACTTGCGCCAGTACATCTTCAATGACATCAACCAGTTCCAGTACGACCAAGTGTTTGCTGGCACCAATGAAGGCTTCAACGAGGTCTGGTGGTTCTACTGCTCGGCCAACTCAAACACGGTCGACAAGTATGTGGTGTACAACTACAGCGAAGACATTTGGTACTACGGCACCATGGCGCGCACGGCTTGGCTTGACACATCGCTGCGCAACTACCCGGTGGCGGCTACCTACACGCATAACATTGTGGACCACGAGTCAGGTCTGAACAACAACGAGACCGGCACGCCTACGGCAATCGAGTCCTACATCACCTCGTCTGAGTTTGACATTGGTGATGGCCACAACTTTGGCTTTGTGTGGCGCTTGATTCCCGATGTGACATTCCGTGGCTCCACTGCCGCTTCACCTGCATGCGTGATGACGCTCTTGCCATTACAAAACTCCGGTTCAGGTTACAACGACCCGACATCCGAGGGTGGCGTCAACAACGCCACAGTCACACGCTCCGCTACAGTGCCAATTGAACAATTTACTGGGCAGGTCTATGTGCGCGTGCGTGGGCGTCAGATGTCATTCAAGATGTACCAGAGCCAGCTTGACGCTACATGGCAATTGGGCGCACCGCGTATTGACATCAAGTCCGATGGCCGCAGAGGTAACACCTGATGACGTTGCCCCTGTTTCGCACTGCACCGCTGATTGCGCCCAAAGCGCCTAACTTACCGTTGGCTCCTATAGCTGCTTATAGCTCGACATACCAAGAGCAGTTCAACAACGTCTTGCGTTTGTATTTCAACCAGCTCGACAACTTCAACCAACTGTTCACGACCAATACCGGCGGTGCGTTGCTTAAATTTCCCAACGGAGCGTTTCACCAAGACGGCGCTACCACGCTGACTGGGGCCATGACCAACGTGTCTACAACGCCTATTCAGGTAGCATCCACTGACTTATTTGAGTCTGCTGGCCATTTGCTGATTGGCTCGGAGTTGATCGCCTACACAGGCAAAACAGCCACCACATTTACAGGCATCACGCGCAGCGTGTATGGCACATCCAACTCATCGCACAGTATTGGCGCTGCGGTTACTGAAGCTCTTGGTGTAGCGTCCTCCACATCATCAATTGCGGTTCCGCTCGACACAACAGATGCTAGCAACGCTGTGTCGATTGACACCACTACAAACTCGAAAGTTGTGTTTGACACTGCTGGGTACTACAACATCCAGTTCAGTGCGCAGCTTTTGAACTTCACCACATCTGACGACAACGTGACTTTCTGGTGGAAACAAAACGGTACCGATGTTGCGTATAGCGCAGGTATTCAGGCGGTTCCTTCAAAACATGGCTCCTCGCCCGGTGCGGCCATCGTGTCTTGGAACATTGTGTTGCCTGTCGCGGCGGATGACTACATTCAGCTGTACTACGCCTCTGAGTCTGGCAACACTGTTTTGGCTACATACCCCGCTGGAACATCGCCAGTGCACCCAATTTCACCCTCTGTCATCTTGACCGCGACATTTGTGTCTGCGCTTTACACATGATACAGTTCAACTACCCCCAATCTGAGAGGCTTTTATGGGCATTGGTCTAGGATCACTCAACCCCGTACGTATTGTTCAAGGTAAAGGCGCGATTGGCGAAGCCTTGGGCCCTGCCGCACCCGTTCTTGCTGGTTTAGCTTTAGGTCCGGCAGGCTACGGCCTCACCGCCATGCAAGCAGGTATTGCCGTGGGCGGCATTTCGGCATTGGCATCGGGTAACTTGAGCAAAGGTTTGTCAGCAGGTCTTGGTGCTTGGGGCGGCGCTTCGCTTGGTGCAGGTCTATCTGGTATGGGCAGTTCAACGATTGGTGATGCAGCAAAAGCTGAGACTCTTTTGGGCGGTGGTAGCCAAGCAATGGCTGCGGACAACGCAGCGTTTGCCGTAGAAAAAGCGGGTTTGGTTGACAAACTTGGCGCTGGTGCTAGCTACGCTACACAGAACCCAACAGCGGCTTTGAAAACTTTGGGTGAAGGAAGCGCTTGGAAAGGCGCTGGTATTTTGGGTGCCGCAGCCGCCCCGATTCTGGCGGGCAATATGGTTCAAACAGCCACGCCCTCACCACAGTCACCCGGCTTGATTCGCCCATACGAGTTCAACCGCAAGGTAGTCACGCCTACAAACATGATGCAGCCCACATACCAGCAGGGCCAAGACACATCTGAGCGTAACTGGTTCCAAGATAATTACACAGCGCTTAAACCGTACCCTGCGCCCGGTCCCGAATATAAAAACGCTGAGGGTGGGACAATCCGAATGGCTGCTGGTGGTGATGTGCAGGAAGTGCCTTCATTCGATCCCGTTATTCGCATGGACTCCGGCGGCGCGGTGGATTACGGCAACAACCCTTCTCAGGGGCTTGGTATTGCCGCGCTTGCTGAAAAACTCAAAGCTGCCACAGACGCTAATAGCATTGCGCGGCAGAGCATGCCGCAGTATGTGTACGACCCTGTGTCTCAGTCTTATGTTTTGATTAATCCAGATTGGAACGCCCCACCACCCATAACAACCGACGGCTATACAGGTTATGAAAGTTATGGGGCAAGTGGCGGTGAGGGGACTGCTACTGACGGAGACGCCGGCCAAGACGGCTCTTCTGTTGGGGTGGCTGATGCAGGTATTGGTGTAGGACCTTCTTCTGGCGCTGCTACGGCAGCTGCCGCCGATGGGAGTACAGGCGCTGTGGGTTCTTCTGGCGAAGCTGGCGCAGCCGCAGGCGGAGCAGGACCCGGAGGGCCGGGTGGAGACAGTTCAGATGGCGGCGGCGCTGCTGGTGGTACCGGTGGTTCAGATGGTGGTACCGGTGGTGGAGATAGTGGCGGTGGTACAGGCGGCGGCGATGGCGGCGGTTCTGGTGGGGGTGATGGTGGCGGCGGAGGTGGCGGCGACGGAGGTGGCGGCGAAGCCCAAGGCGGTCTGTCCCCTTATTTCCGACGCATGTACGCAGGCGGCATGCCTTATGCCGCTGGTGGACTCCCAAGCCTTGGCGGCTACGCGTCTGGCGGCAACCCACGCTTGTTGAAGGGCCCCGGTGACGGCATGTCCGACAACATCCCCGCAGTCATTGGTAACAAACAACCCGCACGCCTTGCCGATGGTGAGTTTGTTGTTCCTGCCGATGTGGTGTCGCATCTGGGCAACGGCTCAACTGAAGCGGGTGCCAAACAGCTTTACAGAATGATGGACCGTATTCGTGCAGCACGAACCGGTAAAAAGAAACAAGCGCCAGCAGTTAAAACTGGCAAGTATTTGCCAGCATAAGGAATAGCTATGGCCACGCCAACCCAAACGAACATATCGCAAACCACCATCCCCGACTACGCCAAGCCGTATGTCGAAACTTTGCTGGGCAAAGCAGAGGCGGTCACAGACATAAACAAAAACCCGTATGTAACCTACCCCGGTCAACGTACGGCTGATTTTGTAAAAATGCAAAACGATGCTTTTGCTGCCGCAGGAAAACTAGGCCCCGCGGGACAGTTGACAGACGCCACTGATTTGGCGCAAAAAGCAGGGCTTGGCGCGTTGGGAGTTAACTACGGCGCTGGTCAGTTTGCGAACCAGTACGGCTACACCCCTGATAGTTTCTTAGGGCAAGGTACAGCTGCGTCGTACATGAACCCCTACATGCAAAATGTGGTGGACATCCAAAAGCGCGAAGCCCAGCGTGCAGCAAACATTGCAGGCACACAACAGCAGGCACAGGCCGTTCAAGCAGGTGCTTTTGGTGGCTCACGCGACGCTATCATGCGCGCGGAACGCGAACGCAATTTGGCAACCCAGCTGGGCGACATTCAAGCCACAGGTTCCAACGCGGCGTACAACCAAGCCATGCAACAGTTCAACGCGGAACAAGCTGCACGCATGCAGTCCGCAGGTCTGGGTGCGCAATACGGCCAAGCCGCACAACAACTCGGTGAGCAATCTCGTCAGTTCGGTGCCGGGCTAGGTCTTCAAGGCCTGCAAACAGGCTTGCAAGCCGCAGGCGCTCTGGGTAACTTGGGCGCTACACAGTTTGGTCAACAAGCTCAGACGCTTGGTATTCAAAATCAGATGGGCGGCACACAGCAGCAACAGCAACAAAACATCTTGAATCAGCAGTACCAAGACTTCCTGACTCAGAAACAGTACCCATACCAGCAGTTGGGCTTCATGTCCGACATGCTGCGCGGTTTGCCTTTGTCGCAATCATCGACGCAGATGTACTCAAATCCAAACTTCTTGACACAAGCCGCAGGCGCTGTCGGTACTGCCTACATGGGCAATAAAATATTCAACGGTGCGTCAGGCGGTTTGCCAGAAGACTTTGAAAGAAAAGAACGCCCCGCAGGGCTGGCTGAGTTGGCAATCTACAACATGGCGTAAGGAAGAAAATGATTAACGTCAACCAAATCACATCTCAGCTGGCCAAGATGCCAGACCCCATGCTGCAAAAGTTTGCAGAGATGCACAAGAACGACCCATACACCGTGTCGTTGGCCTTGTCTGAGTCTAACCGCCGTAAGCAGCTGCGCTCTGGCGTGCAGGCAAAGTTGGCTGGCCAAGAGATGCCCAAGGTGGTTGACCAAGAAATTGGCGGTATTGCGCCCCAAGCGATGCCACAAACTATGCCACAGCAGTTGCCAGAAGAAGTTGGCATCGGCGCTTTACCCGCACAGAACCTGCAAAAGATGGCAGGCGGTGGTATTGTTGCGTTTGACGAAGGCGGTGAAGTTCCCCGCTTCCAGAACCGTGGCGAAGTGCAAGATCCTTTCCGCAACGCATCACGCGATTTGACCGAGTTGATTTTGGCAACTGCCGCCAAGTACGACATTGACCCGTCCATTGCCATGCGCTTGGTCAAGCAAGAATCTGGGTTCGATCCCAACGCACAATCAAAAGCAGGCGCGGTTGGTTTGACTCAGTTGATGCCAGACGCATCCAAAGAAATGGGATTGAAGCCGGAAGAACGCACCGACCCCAAGAAAAACTTGGACGCCGGTTTTGGCTATTTGCGTAAACAGCTTGACAAGTACGGCAACGACTACTCAAAAGCCCTGTCTGCCTACAACTGGGGCGGCGGCAACCTTGACAAACACCTTTCCAAGAACGAAGGCACCATAGACCGTTTTGGTCTACCAAAAGAAACCGCTGACTACTTGACAAAGATTTTGCCTATGGGCTCCGCCGGCGCGGGGGAGTTACCACGCAAACCTAAACTGGCCGAAGGCGAACAGCTGTCGCCAGACGGAAAAATGATTTTGGATGCACGCGGTATTCCGTTGCGCAGCGCAACCGCCGCCGCAGGCGCTAGCCCAGAGCCAAAAGATACACGCACGTACTTTGGTAAGGTGGCTGACACATTAGGTATTCCCGAAGAATACCAGCGCAATATCAGCAACACATTTAACGCTTTGGGCGGTTATGCGTCTCCCGTAACAAAAGTGGGCCGCGGCGTTGGTGCGGCATCAAAAGCGTTGGAGCCTACTGCTGAGATGATTCAAAAGGCAGAGCAGCTCAAAGGCATTGCCAGCACACCACGTTTGACACCCCCCGTACCGGGCGGTATTGCTGCGCTTGATGAAGCAGCACAGGCAACACGCGCAGCAGCTGAAGCCTCTCGTCGCGCACGCGCTCTTGAAGCCGATGTGGCTGCCGCCAAAGGCGCTGAACAGTCTGTTGAAGCTGCATCTAAGTCTGCACAAACAGCAGCCAACCTAGAAAAAGCGATTGC
This sequence comes from Ophiocytium majus, assembly GCA_032358315.1. Classification (NCBI taxonomy): domain Eukaryota; class Xanthophyceae; order Mischococcales; family Ophiocytiaceae; genus Ophiocytium; species Ophiocytium majus. Next base: position 56,966 of record JAULBY010099085.1, read on the forward strand.
GGCAAGCCCTGAAGCCGCTGCTATGAACGCCGCCAAGATCGCAAACACAGGACGCGCTCTTTCAATGGACCGTGCTCTTGACATGGCTGGCACCGAAGAAGCGCCATCGGCTGCTGCCGCTACCACTAAAACTCCAGACGGCGTTAAGGTTACCCCTGATAAACCAGAAGGCATCAAGGACTTGGTTGAAAAACCCGGCAAAACTTTGGAAGCTGCTGGCGGCAACAAGTACAAAGACGAGATGGCCTTGCAGTTTTTCCTTGGACTTATGGGCGGTCAGTCACCCAACGCTTTTACGAATGTCAGCACTGCTGGTTTGGGCGCACTCAAGTTTGGCCAAGAAGCTAAGAAGGAAGAGTCCGAACGTACGTACCGCGAAGCGTTGGCCAAACACTACGGCAAGGACCCATTCTTGCAACGTTTGGAAGCACTCAAGGATCCAGAAAACCGCAAGATGTTCCAGCAAATGAAAGAGTTGGAACGCGAACCTATGACACGCGAAAAGCTGTATACTGCCTTCATGAGCAGCCCCACAGCGCTGGGCCTCATGGCGGATCCAGACAAGCTCAGTACCGCGTTCCAAAACTACGTGAAGATGTACGAGCAAAATCTTGGACCTATTGGCGGGTTGCCTCCCGGAGTGCGGGTGACCAAAGGTTAATCATCAGTTGAGAGGGCGGTATGCCGCAGTACAAAGTTCAGATTCCGGGACAAGGTGTTTTCAACATTGAGTCCCCCGAGGAGTTAACCGACGAACAAGCGTACATGGCGGTGATGCGAGAGCTAGCCCCCAAACCTGAACCCGCCAAACCTGCTGAACCCACCCTCGGTGGGCAAGTAAAAGAATTTGCCAAAGGCGTCATCCCCGGCGCTATTGGCATGGGCCAAACTGCACTGACAGGTTTGGCTGCGCTCTTACCCCAAGAGCAAGAAGATGCAGCTCGCAAGATCCTGAACGAAGGCGCTGAAACACTCAAGCGCCCGTTTGCCGCCGCCCCCGGCTACGAAGAAACTATTGGCCGTAAGTTTGGCGAGTCGGTTGGTTCTATTGGACCGTTCCTTGCGCTCGGTCCTTTGGGTGCCGCAGGCCGCGTCGGTATGGTGGGTCTGGGCGTTGGCGCTGGTGCCGGTGAAGCTCGTATTCGTGCTGAACAAGAAGGCGCTACTCCTGAACAACGCTCATCTGCTACAGCCTTAGGCACAATCCCCGGTGCGTTGGAAGCGTTTGCTCCTATGCAGATTCTGGGCCGCCTGTCTGCTCCGATCCAGCAAGGCATCATGGCGTCCGTCAAGCGTGCGTTGATCGCCGGTGGCGAGGAAGCCGCCCAAGAAGCCGCATCGCAGATCGCACAGAACTTGATTGCCAAAGGCATCTACAAGCCAGACCAAGCAATCATCGAGCAAGTTGGTGAGTCCGCCGCGTACGGTGGCGCTACTGGTGCGCTGGTGCAGGGTATTTTGGACATGGCAATTGGTCGTCGTGCCAAAGCTGCCCCCAAACAGCAACCACAACAAGGTGCAACACAAACCGCGGAGCAAGTCGCACAGCAAGTAGCACCGACAACGGAAGCGGCAACGCTGGAACAAGCTATTGCAGAGCCAACTTTGCGTGGCGAAGAAGCGCCAGAAGAAATTGGAAAGACGCCCCTTTCCAAAGCAGAAGCCAAGAAGCAGGCGGCGCAAGCCAAGCGTTTGGCCGACGAACACGCCGCGTTCCTAAAACAGTACGAAGAACAAGCCGCCATTCGTGAACAGCAAGCCGCCGAGTATGAGCGCATCAAGGCGATGACTCCTGAAGAGTACGCGCTTGAGCAGATGCAAGGCATCAAGGCCAAGAAGGTCAAGCCCACCAGCCAAGAGGACCTCAACGCGCAGCTTGCCGAGCTTGGCTACCAAACAGAACCCACACCGCCTACACCGCCCGTGGTGCCCGGCGCAGACTACGCTGCACAACAAGTTGCACTGGCCAAGGATCGCGAGCCGATCGTCAACAACCAACTGTTGGCAAGCTACCTGATGCAAGACCCCGAGCAGGCGCGCCTGCTGGTGCAGAACCAAACACCAATTCCCGGTCTGACAGAAAACCAGAGCAACACAATCCTTGGCGGGTTGAAGTTGCAGTTGGCCGCGTACGACAAGAAAAAAACCGCTGATGAAGCCCAGCGCGTGTCTACTGCGCGTGGCCGTGCAGCTGAGTTGTTCCAGCGTGAGCCAGAGGACTTGATTGGTGCTGCCCGTCAGCAACCTGCGGTTCAAGCACAAGAAGTTGTCAAGGCAGAGCGCGAAGGTCTGGAGCGCATCAGTCAACGCCCCGCTACATATTTGACAGCCAGCCGCGATGTAGAAACTGCTCGTGGTTTAGAAGCCCGCGTCGATCAACTTGTTGACACCTTACCTAAATCTGACACCCGCATCACCCCCGGTGATGTGTACCTTGGCTTGGGCACACGCAAACAAGACATTCGTGATCTACAGGCGCAGCTCGCCGTTGCTAGAGTGACGCGTAACCGCGACTTGCAAGAAGACATCAAGCGCCAGCTCGACGCTGCACGCCAGCGTGAAATTTCTACCGAAGGCGGCTTGGGCACCGAAGGCGGCAAGACAGCCGCTGAGTTCATCAGCCGTAGCAAGATGCCCGGTTTGCTGGTGTCAGAAGCCCAAGGCGATAAGTTTGCCGCTGAACAACGCAACACCCTGTTGGGTATGGTGCGTATGCTGGCTTCGCCCAAGATCATGTTGCCGGCGACTAAAGAGAAAATGTTGCGAGAGGAAAAAGAAAAGTATGTGGCGCAACACGCCGCAGAAATTGAAGCCCGTCGCAAAGCGTTTGGTCTGCCTCCTATGGAGGATTGGGAGCTTGCCGAGTCACGCGCCCGTGCACTTGAAGGCTTGAACACGCTGACAAACAACTGGGGTCAGTTTGAGGATCCTGTCATCAGCGTCAAGGCGTTGCAAAACATCACCCGCGAGTCGGTGTACCAGAACATTTTCAAGGCAGCGCAACGCAAAGCCGATGCCGAAGAAAAGCGCGTTGAGCCAACGCCCAAGGGCACACGCTACACCACGGTGGGCGGCCAAGAAATGTTCATCCCTGCGGACACAGGCCCACGGATCACAGCTCCTGACGAGCTGACGCTAAAAGGCACACCACGCCGCGCAGGCGACACCAAGCAAGACGCCGTCAACATGGTGACTATGGCACTGACACGCACTACGCGTGTGGCCCCAACGGAAGTTAAAAAAGCGGCTGCCACGGCAGGCTCACTGGGTGAGCTAGCCAATCTGTTCAAGAAAGCCGAAGTCGGCGGCACGACCGTTGAGATGGAGCCAGCCACAATCAGTTTGCTTGAGCAGTTGCGTGACGCGCTGCCTGCCTCGACTGACCCTGAGTTCCATGCGCTTGCGCGTGAGCAGGCTCAACGCATTGTTGAAGGCAACCTGCCCAACCCCAACGCAGTCCGTGAACTAGGCGACATGATGGCTCTGCAAGAGCAGGGCAAACGCAGTGAGACCCGTCCCGGTGCTACCCCAGAAGATCTGAAGCGCACAAGCGCGCAGCCTCAGAAAGAGCTGTTCCCGGAAGCGGCTGTGCAGACACAGCGTGCCACCGTTGCCAACTTCCAAAAGATGTTGGACTCCAAGAATGTGCAAGGCATGCGCGACGCCATTGAGCAACAGCGCAAAGACAACATGGCAGCGTTGCAAGCCGTGGGCAAGGCACTGCCCACGCTCAAGAACCGTTTGGCCAAGGCCGAAGAAAAGTACAAGCGCACCCAAAAGAAAGCTGAGGCTGCCGGTACTGAAGCCGCTGCCTATGTGACCGAGTACAAGACTGCGATTACCGATGCGCAAGATTTGATTGTGGCTTTGCGTGACGAGCTGTTGGTTTTGGAGAACCAGCTCAAGGATGTCGAACTGACCAAAGACATCTTGGCCCAAGAACCCACCGACATGCGTTTCTTAATCAACGCACCAAAAATGTTGGGGCAGGAAAAGCCTTTGCGCAGCGGCATCAAACTGCTTGAGACTGAGATTGCCAACGCACAAAAACTGGTGGCGTCTATTGAAGCCAGCTACCGCGCACAGCAAACCCTTGTTGTGCCAGCACAACGCCGCGCCGAAGCTACAAGAGAACAGCTTGAGAAGGCGCAGTCGGAACTGACCGAAGTCAAGAGCGAGGCAGCAAAACAAGCCGCCAAAGACAAGGCCCAAGCAGAGCGTGACAGGGCTGACGCAGAGTTCAAAGAGTTTGAAGGAACCGTTGCCGACATCGCAGCTCAAACCCGTTTGGCTGCTGCCCAACAGCGTGGACAAGAAGGTCTTGACTTGCCCGGCGTGCGCTACATGCGCGATACTGGATCCATCAAAAAGGAAGTCAACGGCCTGCGCCGCAAGCTGGGTTCCAAGTACGAAGAGTACTACAAGCAGCTCAACGGCCTGCGTAAAGAGAACAACCCCGATGCGTTGTTCAAAGAAATCGAAGAGCTGGAAGACCAACTCAGCGCTCTGTATGCCGACGCTAGCGCAGTCAAATCTGAAATTTTGACAAGCGCCCAAGAACGCGACGAGCGCGCATACCAAGACCGTTTGGCGCAAGAGCGTGCACAAGCTGACGCGGAGTACCGCCGCAAGCGCAAAGAGCCAGCACCGAAGTTAGCGCCAACTAACCAGTCAGCTTTGATGAAGGGCGTGCGCACAGGGCAGATTACCCAGCCGCGCAAACGCGTGCGTGTTGTTGAGCCTGCTGCCGCCATCACTGACAAGATCGTAGCTAAACGAGCTGAGCTGGCTGAGACCCAACGCCGCATCGACTACTTGAAGGCCAACGGCAAAGACAAGGTGGGCAACCGCAAGACCGAGTTGTTTAAGTCGCTGGAAGAAAAAGCCGCGAAGCAACGCGAGCAGTTGGACCGTTTGTCTGGCCGCCAATCCAAGTTCATTGAAGTTGAGCGCAAAGCCGAAACACGCTTGAACGCCCAGCAAGAGCGTGAGTTGCTCAGTCAGATGGAGAAGGAAAACGAGCAGTTTGCCCGTGGCGTAGAGACCATGAGCCCTGACCTTTCTCCTGAGCAAGTGTCTATGTTGAAGAAGAATGATCTGACCGGTGCGTTGGATTCGTTTGCTGATGACAAGGACACAAGCAAGCTCAACAAAGTTATTGCACAGCGTCTGGCGGCTATGCTCGACAACACCAACATCAAGTTGGTGAACAACCTAAAAGACAACGAAGGCCGTTCGGCACTTGGTATGGCCACCAGCAAGCTGATAACGCTCGACAGCAAGACCGGTCTGTCGCAAGAAGTTTTGTTGCACGAAGGTACCCACGCCGCTACCGAGCGCGTTCTTGTTCAGTACGAGAAAGACCCAAGCAAGCTGACAGAAATTCAGCGCGTTGCTGTGCGCGAGCTGAAGGCGTTGCACAAGGCTATCCAGAACGACCCGCGCATTACCAGCGCGTCTGCCAAGGGCAGCTTGTCTGAGTTTGTGGCTGAAGTTTTTTCTAACCGTAACTTACAAGAACAACTGCGCCAGAAGAAATGGCGTTTGTCTGACGCATGGAAAGGCTTCAAGTCGATCATCATGCGCATGCTGGGCATCAAGGACCCAGAGACAATGTTGGGCGCTGCGCTTCAATCGGTTGACGCGTTGATGATTCCTTCCAGCCAACGCACTGGCGTGTCTGAAAAAGCCGTGACCAAGCAGCTGTCGCAAAAAGATATTGCCGCGCTCTATACCGGCAGTAACTCGATGAAGCAGTTTGCGGAAGCATTTGGCACAACACACATCAAGCAGAAAGACCGCACAGTCGAAGACGCCAACCGTATTGGCCAAGAGTATCTTGACGATATGTATTCGAACCCGCTGGACTATGTGGCGGAAGCAGCGGAAGACAAGTTAGCGTACCCCGTCCGCATGTCGGATGGAAAAGAGTTGGACCTTGAAAACCCGTTGCACTACGTTGAAGCAGACGCAGAACAACTTGCAAATTTGAAAGCGCGCAACGACGCCAGCTTACGCCGCCGCGAAGCACACGGCATCACAAGAGAACGCAAAAAAGATTTGCAGTCGCTTGTTCGAAACATGATGGACACGCCTGAGTTTACGTATGTGGAACAGGCGTTGGTGGCTAAAGCCGCATCTAAATTTGCTGTACTGGCCGACAAGAACGGTCGTCTTAAACTTGCGTCCATTGAGCCTAACAACCGCCACAACATAGCGTTGGTCAGCTCCCAAGACGCGGCTTCTGTGATTGAAGAGCTGCGCGCAGGCAAGCCGCTTAAAGAAGCTTTCTTAGCCGGCATGCAAAAGAACGCTGATAGAAACGCAAAACTAAACGAAACCAGAAACGGCTGGTATAAGTTTGACCAATCAGACAACTATAAGGACGCGGAAAAACTGAGCGCTGGCGCTGCTGGCACTTCTTGGTGTACGTCCGGCAAGTCAATGGCTGCGCATCAGCTTAAGAACGGCGACTTCTACATTAATTATGTAAACGGCAAACCTTCCGTTGCTGTTCGCATGGACGGCAAAAACAAAATTGGTGAAGTGCGAGGCAACACGCCAACACAAGCGTTGACTTCGGAACAGCTTGAAACTGCGGAAACGTTTTTGAAATCAAATAATTTCGAAGGCTCCGATATATATGTAAAAGAGTTGGACAAAAAGAAGTTTTTGCAAAAAGTTGCAAAAGGCGAAGCAGACTTCTCGCCAGAAGACTTGTTGTCTGCTAATCGGGTGTTTAACGAAAAAGGCGGCGTTTCAAATTTCCGTTTGGACCAATACCTATCCTTTTCCACAATTGATGGGCACGTTGGCCTACGCCCAGACCCATCGCCCAAAGTGCGCGATTTCTTTGCAAAGAAAATGAAGGAAGACGCGGTAGCTGCGTATAAGAACGGCCACTATGTTTTTGCAGACATTAGCTTGTTGGACTTCTTTGACGGGGTCGTAGAAATTGAATTTGATGGGCAAACTTACAAAGCGCGCCCAGAAGATATCAAGAGCGTGCACTCGTTGACGGTTTCTCACATGAAGAAAGAAGAGGAGAACGGCACCACATTACCGTCGCTCAAAGCTGTCATAAAAATTTCTATATTTAACGGAGGTTTAACGGCGCCAGCGCTACAGAGTGTTGACGAGATTTCGGTGTTCTACGGACCTGAAAAAAAGGCAGAGCTTACAGTTCCAAGCAACGCAAATATAGGCGTTATTCATCCTGCAAAATCAAATGCGTTTTTGACATTGCGCGGTGCAGAAAGCGTGGATCAGATTCGACTGCGCCGGTATAGCTACCAGTTGACGTTGGTAGCGCCGGAACTTAAATACGCAACTGTTGATGACGGTTTGGTTGGCTACACAAACGACATAGCGAATAAGTACACTACTGCCCTCAGGGATTTGGTTGAAGAACAACGCGGTGAAGAAGTTGCAGACGCGTTCAAAAATTTTGAAACGTATTGGGATAACGCAGTAGACGAAGGCAAAGACACCAGCGCTGTTGAAAAAGCTACCGAAGATTACAACCGCAATCTTTTGAACGCTGTAAGAAAAGTGTTGCCTGCTGATTTGCGAGCTAAGTTTGAAAAAGAACTGAATCAAAAAGACGATTTTCTGATTCAAAGCCCCTTTGAAAATGCAGACACTGTGTCAAACTTTTTGTTTGCACGCGCTGAGAACGAAGAAGTTGCTGCCGACTACTTCCGTGAAATAGTCGAAGAGGTCTTCCCCAAGATTGACATTACGCCAGTTGGAACGGATCTGTTGCTTGCGCCAAAATTCATAGGCGAACGCCCTGCTGTGCAAGTCAAAGAAGGCGAAGCGCCTGAGATGCAACGTTACGCCAAGGCTCAGGCTACTGGGTTTGAGGACGAGTTGTCTGTGGCCAGCGAGTTGATTGCCAAACCGAAAACTACACGCGAGAACATTGAAGCCAACCTTGGGCTGTCGTTCCGCACACAGTTCTTGGACCGCTTGGCTCCGCTGGAAAAAGTTGCCAACGAAATGCTGGACCCCCTGCGTGGTACACAGATGATGTACTACTTGCGCATGGCTGACCAGAAGATGTCATTTGTGCAGCAAGCCGTTGGCCGTGGCGTGCCCCAGTTGGTGGATGTAAAGCGTGCAGACGGACAGACCGAGCGCCTGATTGAAAGCAAAGAAGGCCCGAACTTGGCTGAAGTGGTCACCACGCTCAAAGAAGCCCCCGGCATGAATGCAGAGGCAGCAAACCAGCTGTTCACTTTGTATTTGGCCGGCAAGCGCGGCGACCGCGTGGGCTACGACAAGCTGAACTTTGGTGTGCCAGAAGCCCAGATCAAGAGCGCTATCGCCAAGATCGAGGGCAACAAAGAACTGCGCGATGTGTTTGAGAAAGCGCGTGAGCAGTACAACGCATACAACCGTGACTTGATGAAGTTCATGGAACAAACCGGTGCGCTCACACCAGAAGAAGCCAAGCGTTTGGCTTCGACCAACGACTACATCCCGTACTACCGTGAAGAAAACGGCAACGCTGTGCTGGTGATCGGTGGCGAAGGCACATACAAGATTGGTAATCTGGCCGAGCAACCACAGCTACGCCAACTGATTGGCGGCAGCGACAAGATCCTTGACTTCCTGACTTCTAGTGTGCAGAACACCAGCATGTTGTTGGATATGGGCTTGCGCAACCAAGCCACGAAGAACGCTATGTTCGAGCTGGCTGACTTGAAGTTGGCGCAGTTCTTGGGCGGCACTCCATCCGGCCCCGACATCGTGCGCTTTAAGGACAAGGGCGTTGACAAGTATGT
>JAULBY010099086.1:0-28421 GCA_032358315.1 Ophiocytium majus
CCACCGCCGCCGCCGCCGCCGCCGCCACCCCCCACATGGGCTTTGCTGGCGGCCGCAGCATGCAGGAGGCGACGGGCGTTGCACAGGAGCCGCGCATGGTTTTTGGCGGTGGCGCCAGCGGCGTTGGCCACATGGGGGCTGTGCCGCCGCCGCAGCCGCCGGCGGATGCTGCCGCCATGGCGGCGGCTGCCGGCGTGTGGGGCGGCGCGCACGAGCGGTGGGGGTGGCAGGGGGTGAGGCAGCCGCCGACTGGTGCGGTTATTGCGGGCGCCGGTGCCACTGCAGCGCATGCACATGCCGCTGAGGACGTGGGCGGCGGCGCGTACTTACAGGGCGGGTTTGTACCGGGCACAGGTGAGCTTAGGGCGGGGTGCGTTGTGCAGTGGCGGTGCGTCGGTTGGTTGCGGCGGCAGCGATTGCGCCAGCACCAGTAATGCAAGCATGTGTGTGCAGCAGCAGCTACAGCAGCATGTCGGCCAGCACCACCACATCTGTTGATCACATCACATCGGTGACATGTCACATAACGTGTGTACAGTATGTACAGTGCAGTACATGCCACTCTGTTTGGTACTACGTAGAATGTGTTGTGGTTGCCAGTGCAAAGGCTGTGTATATGCCGATGCAGGGCCATGCAAGACCCTTGCTACACGCCGGCACGCATGACCTGGGTTGTTGCGCACCCACATTGCAACTCCATAAAAACTACTCCATTACTGTACTACAAGCTGACACCCACTACCCCTTTCACCGCTTCTGTCCCTGTCCCCCCTGCAGCGAGCGGCGCGGGCGGCGGCAGCTACAGCGCAACCGCACCGCACCCTGCCATGGCAGGCCTGCTCCGCAACAATGGCACACCTCAGCAGCAGCACCCGGGCGCAGACAACACTGCTGCGGCACTGTGGTACGCACAGCTGGGGCGCGATGGCACGGGCGCAGGCGCTGCTCCCACGCGGCGGCGCTGCGCCCGCCCCTGACTGGTCCAATTTCGACCTGGGAGAGTACCCCAACTGAGCTGAACCTGTTTCGTGACTTTGTGAGAGGGCTACAGGGCTACCCCCTGCCAATTATCCCAGCCCCTGGAGGATTGTTAAGCCCCCACCCCTCCAGAGATTGCTGTTGTGAGTTTGATTGACCTTTGTGAGTCTGGAATCACCGCGGTGGAGTACATCTGCAGTGACGGCTCCACTCGTGTTCCCAGGGCGCACTGCCGGCAACAGCCCGCTAGCCCCCGCCCCGCCGCTGCACCCCACACAAGCATCAGTACAGTGGAGTGTTTACTCTCTTGCCACTGAGCCTGCAATGCGCTTAGTGAAGGCGCAGAGTGTAATGGGGTATGCCCCTTTTCGTCTGCCCCCCCCCCCCCCTTTTCCAGCCCCAGCCCCCCCTGCCCCTCTGGTGAGGGAGTGAGTCAACCAGGTGCGCCATGTGCGCGACAGCTTGTCCCCTGTCTCTATATCGATGCTCACGCCGGCACGCATTGTGTCGGGCAGACGGTGCGACCCTTCTGCACACACAACCACCCGCAGACAACTCCCCCCCCCGCCACACCCAAGCCCATACAAGTTGAAGTTGCGCAGTTGAATTTCCGTGTAGCGCCCGCCAATGGGCACGCATCGCCGTAACCGCAGCCCAAGACAGGCTGACCGCCGCCGCAGCGAGCGCTGGCGCCGCCTGGCCCTGTGCTCAGCGCCCACCGGCGGCCAGAAAGAGTAGTCGTCCCTTGCAGTGCTCAACAGCAGTGCCGAGCGGGAGAGGGGACCATGCAAGCATGTGCGCGCCGGCCGCCGCTGGTCCGAGCGCCCCCCCTTGTGCACTGCCGGTGCCGCGCCGTTTTGCACCCCCGGACACGTGTGCGTGTGCGCCATGTGGTGCCGGGGGTGCAAGTATTAGAACGGCTGCCGCAACCGGCAGCTGCAAAAGCGTCAACTCCCCCCCCTGCCAGCCCCCCCCCCCGCACCCCGCCCTGCTGATGTCAATGTGTCAATCCTGTATGCAAGCCAAGGTTCGCCAGTACCTGGTGTGGGGCATTGGGTGCCATGGTGCATTTGCTGCTGCTGCCGCTGCCTGTGATGCTCATTAGGTGCTCTGGTTGTTGTTGGCGCTTGGAGAGTGGCATGCACTACAGTGTAGTGTGCAAGGGTAGCCGCAACACTTTGACTGCAAGCACGTGCCCTGCATCCGCCAAGCACTGCCGACGACAATTGAAATTACTGCATTGTTCAGCGCAGCAGCCGCTTTCTCACACCGCTCGAGCTCGCATAAGCGATGCCGCTGAAGTAAGAACGCGTTGTGAGCATTTATAATCTCTGACATGACAAGAATCTGCTTGCCAGCAGGGGCGGCAGTGGCAGAACACATCGAGCCTTGTTGCGGTGCACAACAGCTGCACGCAGCACTGCCATGAGACACCCACTCCACTGCTTGTGTTTTTGTCAAGTAAATTGCCGAGCAGCACCGCGGTAGCACTTGCCACATCATGCACATGTGAGCCACCGGCCCATCATACTTCAACAAGTACTACTTGAAGTACACTGTACTGCGCGCTTTGCCCACCGCACACAGAGCTGCACTGCCAGCACCGGCGCCCCCCCTGAAAACACACTCCCCTGAACACTGTACATGCCTGAAACCGGCGGCAGCTACAAGAGGCTGCCCCCGCCTCCCGCCCCCATAGAGGCTGCAGCCGCCGCGCCGCCACCCTGATAGGGGTCTCTTGCGTCCGCACCCGCCGCTGCTGCTGCGCCGGGCGTTGAAAGGTCCATGTTTGGATAGTCTTCGCTCTCGCAGGCCTTGTACTCGTCGATTAGCTGCTGCACCACTTCGCGGCTGCGGTTTTGGGCGGCGGCGGTGGCGGAAGGGGGTGCGACGGCGCAGAGTGTTGGTGGTGCGTGCGGGCAGTGCGCGGCATGTTTCGCAGAAGGAAGTACATGAGCACATGTATGTACTTTGTAGTTATACTACGTAGTACTACTAGTAGTAGGTATTTATTTGCACTCGTGGGCGTGCAAGAGCCCATGCCATGCATGCTGGCGTGCACGCAGCACTGGCACATGCCTGGCAGCATAAACTACTGTAGTAACATGCTCGCAACTCTGGACAATCAAGAGCAAGAAGTGCTGGTAGCAAGCAGGCATCAGCTGCCGGCAGCCTACGGCTCGTACTGTGTAATTTTGTTGATGGTCACTTGTGGGCGTGCAAAGACCCAGGTAGTGTGCGCTGGCGTGCAGCGGCCAGATGGCTACATGTGCGGCGCCGCCTAGACATATTCATAGGTGCGCGCCATCATTCGAAGGAAGTGCAGCAAGCTGTACAGTACTTCACGCATGTGTCTACTTCAAGTGTGTACTTTCTTCAACTCCGCTCAGGGCTCGGAAAGCCCTGTAGGCACACGTGCGCATGAGCGGCAAAAGCATGACCAAACCTGTAATTCTACATGTGTATACATATTTTTATGCACTACTACTTTGTACATGCACTCCAGTATACATGCCACCAGGACACAGGTTAGGCGGGTGTGCACCCTGGCAGTGCTCAGCAGCTGCGGGGTGGGGCATGGCTCCCCAGTGCTGCCAACACAGCGGCTTTTTAGTAGTGACATGGATTCAGACCAGCCACAATCGTTGCAAGAGTAAGAGGAGCTGTGAGTGTGTGAAGAGGAGCTGTGGGTAGAGTACAGTCTACCCCGCATGACGTCAGCGGGCGCTGTGTCAACAGTTCCTGCTGCGCTGCAGTGAGTCCACATGGCAGCCCCTGCTGCAGGCACGATGCGCTGTGCGCGTACCGCCACTGCATGCAGTGTCGCACTGGCTGCATGCCCCGGTAGGGGAGAGGAAAAATTGTGGTGTGGAGTGCCCGCCAACCTGCCCGCAGCGGACTCAGGCAGGGCGCCCCGATGTCGAGACACCGTGCTGAAGTGTGTATATGAGTCACACAAAAATGTGCGCATAAAACCGGCTGCATTGCGTTCCCGCCAGACATCTTGCAGCACGCTCAGGCTGGGCTTCTGTACTCCGTTGCTGAAGTGTGTGTGCATGTCGCATAATGTAACACCACAGATACAGGAGGTCATGTGCATAACTGGCGGTGCCGCAGACTTCACGTGTCAACCGGGCGGCTCTACTGCCTGTACAGCTGCGGCCACTACTCGGCTGGCATCCTAGGTGCACAGCCATTTGCGCACTGTGCCTGACTGCCAGCCACTTGTCCTCCAAGTTGAAGTTTGCACTTGTATTTTTTTGCAATTGGGGGCGTGCAAGAGCCCATGTCATGAATGCCAACACTCCCACTGGTGGCCATGGCAAATGCATGGCGGTATATGTTCACTAGTACTAGCAGTAGTAGTAGTAATAGTACCTTAGGTAGTCACAGAGACATGAAGGCATATGTTGAAGTTGATGTTGCGCACCTGTGGTCGAACTCGTCGAGGTTGTCGGCAAAGATGGGCTCCTTGCGGTAGTTGTCGATGAAGGCGTTGCGCTTGCGTATGCGGTCGAACTGCGCCAGGCTGCGCGCAAACAGCTGGCTCATGCACGTGTGGTTGGCCAGCATGAGTCCGCTGACCTGCTCAGCACACGCGGGTGCAAAAACACAAGGGCGGCAATGCGTCACCTCACATGTATGTACCATGGCTCCGACAAAAGTGAGCTTGCTGCAACCACAGTGCCTGCACCTTGCACTTGAACGCGCCACACTCTATGATGGAATCCGCGCTTCGGTAGGTGCGAGACTTGCTGCCTTCATAGGCGCGGTCTTTGCTTTGTTCACCCCTTTGCACGGGTCCGCCCAGGGTGAAGGCCCCTACCGGTGGGGAGACCTAGAGTTCATCGCTCTTAGATTGAGTTTTCACATGTATTTCAGTGCGCTTTCTTATACCACGCCATGCATCGTTTGCGCATATCACGACTGGTAGTATATAGTACTTCAGAAGTAGTACTGCACTATACCGAATTCACCAGCTCGTGAGCGGGGGCGGCACTACTCTTTACGCACTGCCAAAGGCTGCGCACACTCCAGTATAGCTGAACGGGTTGCTCGCGGGCGCACACCACATTTGGTTGGCGCCGGCAGCATACCCCGCAGCAGGACCAAAGCAGCGTGGCAAGCCGCCACTGCACGCAAACTTGCATGAAAAAGCTACACAATATGTCATGTATTTGAAGTATACACTCTACATGCGATGTATGCAGACATCGCCCATACTAAAGCAGTAATTTGTTCCGTCGCAACCGTAGGCAGGACCAATGCGGCGTGGCAAGCCCCCACTGCACGCAAACTTGCCTTGTGTGCCGTCTCCACGTAGGGGCTCTTGCGACTGAGCGCCACCTGCGTTCGCGCGGCAGCAGGCACACGGGTGCTGTGTGCTCAGCAGCAGCCTGGGTGTGTGCCGTTTGCGGTGCGCGCAGTGCGGCCAGCACGCGTGCCAAGTGCCAGAAATTTGAAGATTGTTGACAGTGCCACCAGCACTTGAAGTTCAGTGTCGGCCGCAACCCCACGCGTGCTGCAACGTCCGTGGCTGCTGTCCTGTTCGCACTGTTGTGCCACGCGTGCCACTGGTGCTGCTGCTGAGCACCAGCTACTTCAAGTACAAGTTCAACGGTTGGCCGCGCTGCTGTTGAAGAGTGTACCTGTATGGATGCAGGGCCCCACGGTATGAAGCTGACCAGCTTCCGCTCCCTGACAGGCACCAATGAGCAGCAGCAGCAGCAGCAGCAGCAGCGGCAGTAGCAGCAGCGGCGGTGGCGGTGGAAGCAGCAGCAGCAGCGGCAGTGGCAGCAGCGGCGGCAGCAGCAGCAGCAGCAGTGGCAGCAGCAGCAGCAGCGGCGGCGGCGCCAGGAGCAGCAGCAGCAGCAGCAGCGGCAGTTGTGGGCGAATCTGTCGGTGCCTGCAGCACTGGATGGGCCATTGCACTATGAACTGGGCATAAGCTGGGGACACATGCACACGTGATCATTGTGGGCCGTGCAAGTTGAGCGATGCTGCAATCAACACCTGGCGGGCAACAGGCAAATGGCATCAAACCGTTTGTTCCATTACCGCATTGACTTCCAGTCTTGAAGTACCGTAACTTCAAGTAAGAAGTACTTTCAGAAGTACAACATCGTCTGTCCATGGGGCACACTGTCTGGTGTTTGACCTTGACCAGGTGCACACAAAATCACCACACAGGCTTCGGCCTGGCATTTTGCCCCAGCCACGGCAGTATCTGGGCTGAGCAACCTGTTTTAAAAGCTCCTTTTTCAAAGGCGTGCAGCTGGCTCACGGCAGCGGTCTGTGCACCAGCGTGCAGTCAATGCCCCCCTGCAATGTTGCATACTTCAGAAGTACTTCAGAAGTATAGATATGCACAAGTTGTGTAATCAGTTAGTTGCCACATGTACCTTCTCAATAGCCGCATATGTACATCTATGAGAGAGCGTGCGCTGACCTGACACGCTGCAGCAACAATGCTGCTCATGCTCAAGTTCTGCAACATCAGTTTACTTTTTCTTGAAGTACATGGACCCTTTCAATAGCCCCCAATACGAGAGAGCATGCGCTCACATGTGTGTGTACCACTCGCGCTCACGTGTGCATGTACCATTAGTTAGAACCACATCAGCCTTTCAATAGCCCCCATACGAAAGACCACGTGCTCACCTGATTTGCTGCAGCGCCTTGTGCACCTGCGTGGGGTCCACGTCCCCCTGTATGATGCTGCATGTACTCAAATTATTCAACACTAGTTAAGCCACATGATGCATTTTCAATAGCCCCCATACGAAAGACCACGTGCTCACCTGATTCGCTGCAGCGCCTTGTGCACCTGCGTGGGGTCCACGTCTCCCTGTATGATGTTGAGTATGCTCATGTAGCAGCCCTTCTTGGTGCTGGCGCTGACCATGATGTTCTTGGTCTGCGTGAGCCGCCGCATCACGTCAAGGACCGTTGTCTTCCGCACCGCGCTCACCTGCCAACAACGCAGGAGGCCGCAAAACACACAAGGAAAAAAAAGAAAAAGACATGTGGCTTCACTACCACCACAAATCACCCCACAGTCTTCTGCCTGGCATTTTGCCCCAGCCACGGCAGTATCTGGGCTTAGCAGCCTTTCAGGTTTCTTTCACGAAGAAGTTTGCCACTGTTTTCGTGTTCTCACTGGGAAAGCAATGTAGGGACAGTGACCTTTGGGTGTGCGGGCTTCCGCACTGTATGCACCTGCAATAACGCAGGAGGCTGCAAAACACACAAGGTACTCTAAATCATCCCTACCCCCCAAGGACACTGACCGGCGTGTGTAGGTGTGGGGGCTGTCTGGTGTTTTTCACCAGGTGGACAAAGCACCCCACAGGCTTCGGCCTGGCGCCCCAGCCAAGGCAGTATCTGGGCTTAGCAGCCTTTGAGGTTTCTCTCACAAGGAAAACAGGTGGTGTCACGGTCATGCGTGCTGTCGGCCATGGAGAAAGAGAAGTGCATGGGTTCAGAAACCCGGTGTAACTGCAAGTACTTGAAGTTGGCGCCCGCACAGCTGTGCACCGCTGATGACCAGCGGCGTGGGGTAGCTCATGTAGGGATGTTTGAAAAGTATGTATGTACAGCTACCATAATGCCACTTGTGACGTACGGGTACAACCTTCCACAACCAGCAGTTCAAACTTGAACTACTGCCGAAGTACTTGAAGTTGGAAACCGCGCACCTGCGCGTCGCTGATGATGAGCGGCGTGTAGCTGCTCCTCAAGGGATGAAATGCATGAATATACAGCCATTTCTTTGAGTACCTGGTACATAATACTACATAGCGTAACAATGCAGTGCTTTTGAAGCACAGGTTGTACTTTCGCAATCATAAGCAGTTGTAACTCCAATTACTTATGAAGTACTTGAAGTTCGCAGCACACCTGCGCATCGCTGATGACGAGCGGTGTGGAGCCTGTGATGCAGGGGCGAAAAAGTGCATGTACATACAACTATCAAGATACTACTCGAAGTACAACTTTTGATGTACAGGTACAACTTTCACAACCAGCATTTCTAACTTCAACTACTAGTAGTACTTCCGAAATACTTCAGTTGGCAACAACGAACCTGCGCGTCGCTGATGACGAGCGGCCTGTAGCCCGTCATGAGGAAGTGGCAGCGCGGCGTGGTACAGCCATTCGTGACACTGTTGAAGTGCAGATTGTTTCCCCACAATCAGCACTTATAACTTCAACTACCTCCAAAACACTTGAAGTTGGCAGCCGCGCACCTGCGCGTCGCTGATGACGAGCGGCGTGTAGCCCGTCATGAGGAAGTGGCAGCGCGGCGTGGTACAGCCATTTGTGACACTGTTGAAGTGCACGTTGTTTCCCCACAATCAGCGCTTCAATTACTTCCGAAGTACTTAGAGTTGGCAGCCGCGCACCTGCGCGTCGCTGATGACAAGCGGCGCGTAGCCCGTCATGAGGAAGTGACAGCACGGCATGGTACAGCCATTTGTGACACTATTAAAATGCACGTTAATTCCCCACAATCAGCACTTGTAACTTTATCTCCTTCCAAAGTACTTTGAGTTGGCAGCCGCGCACCTGCGCATCGCTGATGACGAGCGGCGTGTAGCCCGTCATGAGGAAGTGGCAGCGCGGCGTGGGTATGAGACTGGCCACCAGCCCCACCAAGTCATTGTTCATGTACCCGGGGTAGCGCAGGGTGGTGGTGCTCGCGGCCATCACCGTTGACACAATGCTGCACGGGTGCGGCACGCAGCAGGAAGCGGTGGTACAGTAGCGACATGGGCACCATGTGAGAACCGGCGCTGTGCAAAGCGCCTCAAAGGGTGGTGAACTTCAAGTGGGATGCACAGTCAGGAAGTTTCAAGTTGCTGTTGAAGTTGAGAGTAGAGTGTGCAGCGCAATCCTGTTTTAAAAAATTTAAAATGGGGTGCAGCAGCCGTATGCAATCCTCATAGATGCGGGTGTTGAAGTACATGCTGTCATTAGAAGTGAAGTGTGCCAGTCCTGTTGAGCTGCCCATGGTGGGGGTTCGCACGCTGTTCCGTGCGGTTGACAAGCCAGTGATGATGATAAAGTGTTGAAGGCCCTTCTGAAGTCTAAAGTAGAATGCAACAGAATGCAACAGCATGCCGACCTGTTTAGCTGCCCCACGGTGGGGTTCTGCAGGCGCTGCTGGTCCACGACGATGCGGGTGACAAGCCAGCCGTTCTTGAACAGTGTTGAACTTGGTGTTGAAGTTCAAACTGCAGTGTGGCTTAGCTTCGAAATCTGCTTGGCTGCCCCACAGTGGGGTTCTTTTTTGTTGAAGTTGCTGTTGAAGTGCACAGGTGTGTGGCTTAGCGGTCAAACCTGTTCAGCTGCCCCACGGTGGGGTTCTGCAGCCGCAGCCGGTCCATGGCGATGGGGTTGACAAGCCAGCGATGCAGTGAATGTTGAAGGTACTGTTGAAGTTTAAAATGCCAAATGCGAAATGTGACAGTGCAAACCTGTTTAGCTGCCCCACGGTGGGGTTCTGCAGCCGCAGCCGGTCGACAGCGATGCGGTTGAGCGCCGTGTTGTCCAGCACCACCACGCAGTCCGCGTTGAGCGTCAGCCGCTTGAGCGTCAGGATGGAGTTGTAGGGCTGCACAACCACGTCTGACTGGCTCTGCAGTGCCGCGAGGAAACAACACACACACGTGTGCGGGTGGCAGGGGGTAGGGCAGGTGGTAGGTGTTTGTGGGGCTGCACAACCACGTCTGACTGCCTCTACGCTCCTGGTGCCGCGAGGAAACAATACACACGCGTGGGCGGCAACATACATATATATGTATATATATACATATATATATGGGTATAGGTGTTAGTGCGGGGAGGGTGTGGCGGGCAGTGCAGTGCAGCGCCGGCGGTGGGCAGCAGGGGCGGCGGCACGGGGGTGGTGGGGACACGTGCGTGCTGGTGTGTTGAGGTGCGGCAGTGGCTCTGACACCTGTACCATGTTGATTTGCAGTAGTCGCCCTGACGAAAAGTTGGCGGAGGTCCAACATGAATGGAGGGGCATGTTGGTTTGGGAGCCACGCAAACAACTGTGTACCATGTACTTCGAAGTACTTTGGGGCAAGAGGGAGCCATGTCGCTGCCCAAGTACATACTTGCACTACACGTGAAGCACATGCATGCATAACACTGTAGTACTACTGACGTATATTAAGAAGTACTAGGTATTCGCATAACTTGGCATAAGTGTTAAAATCAAAACCAACCACATAAAAACTTACTACACTGTTGTACTCTGAATCATCCCTAGCCCGCATGGACACTGACCGGCGCGTGAGGTGTGGGGGCTGTCTGGTGTTTTTCACCAGGTGGACAAGTCACCCCACAGGCTTCGGCCTGGCATTTTGCCCCAGCCACGACAGTATCTGGGCTTCGCAGCCTTTTAGGTTTCTTTCACTGTTTGAATATAGTTCTACAGGACATGCACATAGAAGTACCTAATACCGGTACAATAGTTCACATACTTGAAGTGTAAACAACATGCATACAAACATCTGCGAGTGAGGGTCTCTTTGGCGCATGCCAGGCTTTCGCACCAGCGTCCAGTTGGGAAACATGCTGTACGTCTGTATGAGCTTCTTGGGGAAGTGGTCGTTCAGGCGCTCCAGAAGAAAGGACCCCATGCCACTGCCCATAAACTAGCACATGGCATATATTTCGCAGAAGCCATGTACTTTCAAATATCTGTGTGGGGTGTGTGTTTGGCGGGTGCCACAATTCCGCACCTGCGTCCAGTTGGAAAACACGCTCTATGCCTGTATGAGCTTCTTGGGAAAGTGGTCGTTGAGGCACTCCAGCAGAAAGGACCCTATGCCGCTGCCCATAAACCAGCACATGCTTATACTTCAGATAAGTATACGTATACTTCGCAGAAGCATGTACTTGTGTTGCACGTGTCTGTGCGGGGGGGTGTTTGGCGGGTGCCAGACTTCTGCACCTGTGTTCAGTTGGGGAACACGCTGTACGTCTGTATTGGCTTCCTGGGCAAGTGGTCGTTGAGGCGCTCCAGCAGAAACGAGCCCATGTATTTATGTACTTCAAAGTACATGTACTTGAAGTATGCCGCTGCCCTTAAACCAGCACATGCGTACATTATGTATGCATACCAAATGCACTTCAAAGTATTACCAATACCATTCTGCTTCGTTCCAATAGTGGTACCTCGAAGTACTTTTAACACGTTACTAGTGTGGTACATGTGTGTACTTTGTGTATGGTATACGCTCCTGAAGTGCTTCGCAGAAGTATTTACTTGTGTAGTACTACGTAGTATGTATCTGTGTGTGTGGGGGGGGTGTTTGGCGCGTGCCACAATTCCGCACCTGCGTACAGTTTGGAAAGACGCTGTACGTCTGCATGAGCTTCTTGAGAAAGTGGTCGTTGAAGCGCTCCAGCAGAGAGGCGCCTATGCCGCTGCCCATAAACTAGAACATGCATGTACTTCGAAGTGTCATGTTCTTCGAAGCCTATACATGTACATGCCGCTGCCCATGAACTAGCATGCGTTTGGTGATGCATGCCAAATGCATGACAATACTACTGTATTACTACTAGCAGTG
The DNA here is from genome assembly GCA_032358315.1 of Ophiocytium majus. NCBI lineage: Eukaryota > Xanthophyceae > Mischococcales > Ophiocytiaceae > Ophiocytium > Ophiocytium majus. The sequence continues at coordinate 11,568 of JAULBY010099086.1, forward strand.
CATGTAACATGTTCCATCTGTGTGCTTCAGATACTACATACTTCAAGTACTTGAAGTACTTCAGTACATACCTATGGCATTTATGAAGCGCTTTCGCAGAAGTAAATACTTGTGTGGGGGGGGGTGTTTGGCGGGTGCCACAATACCGCACCTGCGTCCAGTTGGGAAACACGCTGTACGTCTGTATGAGCTTTTTGGGAAAGTGGTCGTTGAGGCGCTCCAGCAGAAACGACCCCATGCCGCTGCCCGTCCCGCCCGCAATGGAGTGCGTGAGGACAAAGCCCTCCAGGCTGTCGCTGCCGTCCGCCTCCCGGTCAATCATATCCATCAGGTAGTCGCTCTGCTCCTCCGCTTGCCTGGCAAATGCGTTGCAGGGTGAAAAGTTCATGTATATATTCATGAATCAGCAGCAGTTCAAGTCATGAGATTTTCCTAAGTTTGGTGTGGTGTGTCCAATCGTCTCCATCAGGTACTCGCTCTGCTCCTCCACTTGCCTGGAGTATTCCCTCAATTTGATTATATGGTTTCCAATCATATCCAACAGGTAGTCAATTATGCTCCTCCGCATAGCACGTGTGTTCCGAAATGCGGCGACAAGCCCAGCTTGGTGAGTCAAAGCCAGTACTGTAGCACAAAACGCTTCGCAGACTGGGGCAGTATTGATCTTCACATACTTCCTGAAGTGTACTTGAAGTACGGCATCCCTTCCTTGCAGGCCCTGTGAGTGAACAGACCCACCATCCTCCGTAGATCATCAACTTGCAGTACTGATGGTAGAGTGCTTGAAGTACTGGGACTGCATGCGCCCACACTTTCCCATACTTCAACATGTTGCAGTACTGATCATCTACTTGAAGTAGGCACCTGTGAGTGCACGTATGCATCGCTCACCGGTAGCCCGATGCCCAGTTATTGCCTGCGCCGCCACCCTCTCGTGACACATAGATGTTCTCCGGGTTGTAGAGGTCCCGAAAACCTGCACAAAGAAGTTGATGGCATGGGGCGGTCATGTTGAAGTTTGTGAACAACTCCAGTCACAGTTTGTCGACCATGCACAAGAATTCATGAGCAGTCCTTGATAGTTGGCATGATGGTGGCACACTTGTCCCAGGCGTTGCCCCCATCGGGTGCCATGGGTGGCGAGTGACCTGGGCAGAATGTGATAGCACCACGATAAAAAAGAAAACCATCATCACAATAGTATTGCTGAGCAAAACGGCTGAGTTAATCGTACCACCAGTACTCCCCCCGGACCTACTGCATGTGGTGTGTTGAAGTGCTGCACAGTATGCTCAGCGGTCCCCTGCGCACTCACCATCGCTGCGGATTTTGTTGATGACGCGCGGCTCCAAGTCCAGCAGCAGCGCCCGCGGTATGTAGTGCTCATCGTCTGCTTGGTAGAAAAAAACATCCTGTGTTGCGCGTGCACAGGAGTGACGGCTCACTGCAGTGACCAGGCGTGCCAGGGGCGTTCTGTGCTGTTGCTGGTGGTGGTGGTGGTTTACATGGCAGCTATCACACGTGGTGGTGGTTTACATGGCAGCTATCACACTCTCGCAGGCCAGTATCAGGCGGCTGCGCTGCGAGCCCCATGCAGAGCTTACAAGCCATTGCACTATGATTTTACTATGTACACATGTATGCATTCAGGTATGGTGTGATCGCACCCCAAGTTTTGTTGCTGCCAGAGTGGCTTTTTCGGCAGCGCCACTCGAGCTGTAGCCCATGTATTGCACACAGCAACAGTAAAAATCATGTGTGGCTGCATGCAGTGGCCAGGGTAGACGGCTGTCGCCGCTGCTGCTCCTGCCCCTGCCCCTGTTGCTGCACACATGCTACTGCTGCTGCTGTTGCTGCCCGCAACACGCGACGCCAACTTCAAGTGTGACTGGCAGCAAGCACCATCCATCTCAGCCGCCACCCCGCCCTGTCTCGAGGTGTACGGCCACACGGCATAGCGGGTGCTGCGAACGCTGCGTGAGCCGAAACACTCCAGATACCCCAGGGCGGGCACAAGATAAACCTGCTGCTGCACTGAAACCTGGGCCAAAACAGTACACTATAGTGCAGGTGCGAGTGGGCTTGCCTTCCTGTCGTCTCCCTGGCTGGCGTAGTCCTGAAGTATGCCATCAGCGCTGATGCCGTGCTCCGCGCACAGCTGCTTCCAGAACTCGGAGCCGATCTGGTTGCCGCACTGGCCCACCTGCAAGGTGATGATCTCTCTGGGCATCCTCCCTGCTGCAGTTCAAACCAGCAGCAAGAGCAAATGGAAAAATGTGTGCTCCCTCCCTGCGCCCTGCCGCAGCTGCTGCACCCGCCGCCTCCTGTCTGCCGCCGCCGCTGCCGGTAGCCGAGCCCGCGCCACTTTGCTGTGCGCTGTCACGCTGGAGGTGGTGTTACCTGCTCCTCTCTGTTGCTGCTTTGTGTGGGTGCGCCAAACACACAGCAGCTCGAAAAAAATTTCCCGCCTTTTTGCGAGAGTTCAAACGCTGGTTCGGCATCACACACACCTTGGGATTGCCTGCAGGGGGGGGGAGCGATGGCGGGGGCTGGCAAGAAGGGAGCGCCACAGCAGCGAGGAGGGCGCAAGCCTGCCGCCAAGCAGTCCGCAGCAAAGCGGCCCTCCTCCGGTACGTCTCACGACAGGGCTTCTTGGTGGCGTTCTTGTTCGCGTTTTTGCAGGCCTAGGCTGCCCCTGGTGGCAACGCTGATCAAGCCCCAGTCGCCTGCCTGCATGCACCCCTGGTTTGCTTGCAGGCAAGGGAACGATGGCGAAGCCGGGGAAGAAGGGGGCGGCCAAACAGCAGCAGGGGCGTGGCAAGCAGGCCGCGAAAAAAAACGCAAAGAAACCGGGAAAACGTAAGTCTCACAACCAGGCATCGGCACACCTTGTGTCCCCCTCCCCTTGATCACCAACGCACGATAGGGCTGCCCAGCAAAGGCATAGCCGTGCCTAAACCTGAGTCCTGACACTTCCCTTCACACCCCCGCATTCTATCGTTGTCCCGCTCCTGCAGCATCCGTGCTCCTGCAGCCTCCGTGCCACTTGCATGCTCTCTGCATGACGTGTTGCTGTTCTATACTGAGCTGCTGCTGGCCGACGTGTTTCCATCTCAGCTGGTGTGCTGCGCGTGGTTGTTTCCCTGCCCACACCACAGAGCCTGCGAAGGACGAGACAGAGGAGGAAGAGGACACGGAGGACGAAGACACGCCTTCACAAGCGGAACAGGAGGCGGAGGTGCTGCTGGCAGTGCCAGGAGAGGACGAGGTATGCAGGTTTACCGACGCGCCTGTGGGGCTGGCGTGTACTTGAAGTACATACCTTAGGGCCACAGGGGCATTGCAGGCTGTGCAGAGAAGATCCGGGTCACCAACAAGGGCTTATGATGTGTGCACACATATTTTCATGGCCCTGCATATGAGTTGCTGCTGGCTGTCAGAAGCGGAGCGGCAGCGGCAGGCAGCGATGCGCCGTTGGGCGTGCTGCGCACTCACTGAATCACTACACGACTTGCGCCAGCTGCGGCATTGATGGTATGACACTGCCAGCCCCTGCACCCATGCCACCACACTGGCAGCAACGGTGCTGCCCCCAGCGCTGTTCCCCTGCAGCATCTCACACACCGCAATACCACGGACGCCACACACGCTCCTATGTCGTGCAGCACAGAGCCTGCAGCAGCAGCCCCGCTCACCGGCAGCACCAACCATTGTGCGCCCCCACGCGCTCCTCACCCCTGGCTCAGCAGCACCAATTTCCATCCCGCCATCTGTCGCAACTCTGCACCCCCACCGCGCGTGCCCCTGGTGTGCTCAGCCCTGGTGTGTGAGCGGTGCGGGCGAGCGCTACTTCAACTCCTTCCGGCGCGGTGGACAGGAGTACCGGGTGGGGGCCGCGGTGACGGTGCTGACGCAGAAGCGGGGTAGACGGGCCGGCGCCGGGGATGTGACAGTCACATCGGTTACGCAGCGGCGCGGAGACTTCGAGGAGTACGCCGCTTCCATAGTGCACATCTGGTGAGTAGGGCAGTGCCGCGAGTGTGTGTTTTGTGGAGTGCGGTGCCATAAAGTGCGGCGTGGGTGGCGCCAGCAGCATCACTGGCAGCAGCAGTGGCGGCGCGACGAGTTTTTGGAGATGCACAGTCGTGAATCCAGGCATGGATTGCGAGCAAGTGCAGGTCAACAACGCTCGCAGCACGTGTGCAGTTCTGGTTTCACGAAACCTCCGTTTTGGTGCACTTGTTGTACCTTCTCCAGGTGTTCTCACGAGACAGCGGCCTCACCACGTTTCTGGTCGTTTTCAGCAAGGTACCATGATGCTTATGTGGCCATCTGCGCGCGCTTGCACGCAGCGGCCAGTCAACGGCGAGACCATGGCTGACCTGCCGTGTGTTTTTCACCCTAATTTGCGATGATTTTGGTTCCACTTTGTGTGGCGCAGGCAGCGGCCAGAGAACGGCGAGGTGATGGTGGAGGTGCAGTGGCTCTACAGCTGGGACGAGGTGCCTGCGTCGGTGCTGGCGAGGCATGGCATGGATGGCAAGCGTAACCCCGAGCCGCACGAGGTCTACGAAACAGACCATATTGATGAGGTAACAGAAAAAAGTATGTCTCAATGACACTTTGTTTTGTGCGGCTGGCCGTGCCCGCAGTCTGGCGTGTATTTCTGAAGTATGTACAACTGAAGTACACTTTGAAATGATGGAGCAGGTACTTGGGTTAGAGGGCCGCCAGGTGCTTTGCTCCACCATGAACTTCAGCTCCCCTGGCGCGCTGCCACTGCTCGCACACCTTATGGTTCCAAGTTGCAAGCGTCTGCCGGCTGGCTGCGTATGAGTGAAGCGAGCCAAAGGAGGGAAGCAGCGCGGCGGCTTTCACACTGTGCCGGCCAATTCAGTCTGCTGGGCATGTGCAACCATGTATGTACACGTTCATCACATCCGAAGGCATTCATGTTATTTGTGCAAGTACTTCAAAGTATTTCATACTAAGGTCAGTGTGTGCACAAACAATTCTGCGCCGATACTCGAAGTATTCATAATACATACTTTCGAAGCAGTATGTAATGCAAAGACATGCACAGCCTACTGTGCATATTTTCAAAGCTCAGTGCCACAAGGTGCGGTCGCTTTGCAAGCTGTGCTGGCCTCTTGCACAGGACGCTGGTCCATCGGGTATGTGTGCAACATGCTGGGCCTGGCACGCACATCCACGGCATGCCACGCCACGGCAGCAGACGGCATGCTGGCGGCACCACGACCCCATGCCACATTCACCACGCATTCCCTGAACGCACTCCCACCTGGCTGGCACTGCACCAGTGTGTGCCACGGCTTGCACACGCCCACCGACCCTCCACACCACCGTCACGCCAACAAACCACCCCATCACTCTGTCCCTATGCCTTTCCGGCGCCAGTGCTTGTGCCCACATACACATCAGTGCAAGCGCATAAAGCGACCGTCACCCCGTCACTGCGTCCGTAAGCCTCTCCACTGCCGCTGCTTGCGCCCCCCCGCCCCCCCTTACACACATCAGTGCGGTGTGCATGAAGTGATCACCGCCCCAACTGTGTCCGTAAGCCACTGTGCACTGTGTCCGTAAACCTGTCCGCCGCCACTGCTTGCGCCCCCCCGCCCCCTCCACGGACAGATCAGCGCGGAGTGCATAGAGCGACCAATCACGGTGCTCTCCCGTGAGGGCTTCCTTGAGTGGCAGGCGGCCAACCCGGGGCCGACCAATGAGGAGGTCTGGGAAGCGCGCTACTTTGGCGGCGGCGGCGGCGGCGGCAGCGGCGGCGGCAGCGGCGGCAGCAGCAGTGTGGAGGCGGAGGAGGAGGAGCGGGCGTACGAGCTGCTGAGCACGCGGTTCTGCGCGCGCATGTACTCGCAGTCGCGCAGCACGTTCCAGGACGCGCGCGACGTGGCGCACCGCCTGGAGGTAATTATTGCCACGTATTATAATACTTCTGAAGTATTTTTGTGTGCTACACTAGTTCAATTTCGTTTAATTGCACTTGTGGGCGTGCAAGAGCCCATGCCGGGCATGCCAGCACGCTCGTGGCGATTGCACATGTCCGGCAGCGTATACCGGTACACGGACTCACAAGTCTGTGCAACCAAGAGCAAGAAGTGCTGCTAGTACCATTGCAGTGGCATATGGGGTATGTATACATGTACCAAGGTGCATGCTGAATTCCGACATGTTGATGTACGTAGGCACATGTATGCATCTTGTGTACTTCTGAAGTACATGTGCTTGTATTGGGTTATGTGACGTATTGGCGGAGCGCGGCAGAGGGGCGGGCGTGGTCTGAGGCTGCTCGCCACCTGCAGTATCATTTTGGAAGCTGGCTGGTGCTGCTAGATGATGTGTTGGCAAGGGAGCGTGGCCCCGTGAGCCCTGCCTGCATGTGCGCATGGCATGCCGCAAGTTATCACGCCTTATGTCCGCGCCGGTCACTGAAATATTTTTCTACCAAAAAAAATCGGAGAACTGAAGAAAGGGTATGACCACAAAGGAAGGTTTATGTTGCCTCTGAAGTCCTTCCTATAAAAGTAGTTTTCTACCTCAGTAGTACACGACAGTCTGCACTAAATGTTTATACGGTGCCCTCTTTCACCCTTGGTGCCCCGCCTTCCGGCAGCGCGCCCGGGCGCTGTACAGCAGGCGCGCAAAGCTGGTGCCTCAGGGCTCGGATGGCATCGACCTACTTCTGAAGTATTTTCTACAAAAAGACTCTTTCACTGGCTGTTCATAAATATGGTGCCCTCTTCCACCTTTGGTGTCCCGCCTTCCGGCAGCGCGCCCGGGCGCTGTACAGCAGGCGAGCAAAGCTGGTGCCTCAGGGCTCGGATGGCATCGACCTGTATGCCGGCTGGGAGGGGCAGGGGGAGGGGCAGGGGGGCGCGGGGGGGGTGATGGACGGCCTCATGCGGCGCCTTGCGCTGAGCAGTGCGCCGTCAAAGCTACCCTGCCGGGAGAAAGAAGCGGTGGGTGCGCGCGCACATGGCACTGGTTCATTATAATGCTATGCTATGTTGCGGGTGAACGGCCTGATGCGGCGCCTGGCGCTGAGCAGCGCGCCCTCAAAGCTGCCCTGCCGAGAGAAAGAAGCGGTGGGTGCGCGCGCACATGGCACCGGTTCATTGTGATGCTATGCTATTTTACGGGTGGTGTTGGTGGAGAGTGTGGAGGCGTGGCGAGATTTGTTGCGCGTGCGCGCGCCTGCAGTTGGCACAGCTGTTGCCATGTGATCGCTGGCCTTCTGCTGCACTACCACAGCGGATGTTGTGCCAGGTTTGCTGTGTCCTGGCCTGTGGCGCCCCTGGCTTGCAGCACCACCTTGTGCCTATCTAAGGCATGTGAATGCAGTGAGAAGCAGCCTCGCACTGATGGCCAGGCTGGTGTGCTCCCATGCTCTTGTGCACTGCTCCCATGCTCTTGTGCACTGCTGAGCAGGCTCAGGTGGAGCACTTCATTGTGCATGCCTTGGAGAAGGTGGGTGCCTCACACTCCTGCTGCTGAGCGCTTGCTTTGGGTGCTGTGCGCTTTGTGCAGTGCCTGAATTAGCTGCCACAGAGGGTGGCAATGCAATGGGGAAATGCCGTTCATGTGCCCATAGATGTACTTGCAAGTTGCCAACACAGTAAATTCTAGCAAGCACAAGCGGGGGAGTAGTGGGCTAGTATGTCACACGGTACATCGAAGTAGAAGTATTTTTGGCAGGCCTGCAGTAAACTGCTGCACGTCTAACCCCAAGCGGCCTGCAAGGCGCATGTGGTACCATCCCCCCATGCGCCTGCTCATGGGCATATGGAACCCCCACAGTGACCCACACCCCCGCCGGCATCTAGGCGTTTGAATCAGTGCTGCAGCTGCCAGTGTACACCCTCCTCCCCCCGCCCCGCACACCCCAATACCTTCGCTGCCCCCCTTCCCCCCTTCATCAGTATTTGCAAGCAGTTGAGCACTGGCCCCTCAGGGCAACTCCGGCTTGCACTTGGCGTCCCTGCCGGAGGAGGTGAATTATTAGCTTAACTTTCAGCAAAAGTACACTAACAGAAGTATTATCTTCTTTACCGGTACTAGGCAATCAAGATGAAGCCTTGTTCCAAGTACATGCATCCCTTGGGGTCCTTTGCACGCGCTCGCGCAGCGCAACCACCACTGTACCCCCCTCAGCTGCCCCCTCCTCCCCGCCCCCCTGCTGCTGAGCGCCCTTCCTGCGACCGCAGTCCCTCTCGGGGGTCTTATTCATCAGCGGCGTGCCCGGCACGGGGAAAACCGCGACGGTCCACCGGGTGGTCAGCGACCTGCTCGTGCGGCAGCACCAGGGGCTGGGCGCCGCCGCGGCCGCCGCGCGCCGCCTGCCGCGCTTCACGTTTGTGGAGGTCAACGGCATGAAGCTCAGCAGCCCTGCGCAGGTGCATGCCGCTCACTTGACTGCTACGTGTTTCAGTAAAGTATGTACTTGTCCGTAAATACAGAAGTACACTTTTAATTAAAAAAAGAAGTGCATCAGTTCATGGACTAGACAGAAGCCATGCGCTTGTTCGCTGCCTTGGCGGCGCCAGCCCTGTTGGCGCTCATGTGCGGCGGGCGCGCGGCCGCAGCGGGCGCGTGCTTCCACCAATGCACCTTAAACCATTGTGCGCACCAATGCCATGCTGCGCATTCCATTCCCAAACATGCAGCTTTACATGCAGTCGTGAGAGGGCATGACTGCAGCGTGCGCATGTTGCAATGCACCGTAGGGCATTGTGCGCACCAATGCCATGCTGCGCATTCCATTCCTGGCCATGCAGGTTTACACGCAGCTGTGGGAGGGCATGACTGGCGAGCGCTACGGGTGCGACGCTGCCCTGGCACGCCTCCAGGTGAGGCGCTCCATTTCACGCGGACATACCTCTATTGGTAAAAATGTGACACACATGTTCGGCCTTCCAGGGCCCTGACTGGTGCCTGCAGGGTGCGGTGTAATCGGTTCCTGGTGGTGGCGATGAACGTCCCCCGGGCTTGGGCCGGGCATTTCGCCTCAGCCACCGCTATAGGTGCGTTTTTGTAGCATTTTTAAAGGTGTCATCCGCATCTTTGCTTGTGTAGCTGGTGTCACCTGAAGCTCCTGGGCTGCTTCTCACGCTGCATTGGCGGGCACCAGCGTCGCCACCAGTGATGGCAGTGGCACCTGCGCCTGCTGCACGCCACGCTGCACGCATACTACATTGCTCAAACTTCAACTTATCCGCAGCCCACACTGAAGTTAACAAGCACCCCAAAAAGTGTTGGCACCACCGCCTCTGACCCTCGCCTCACACAACACGTGCGCACACGCTCACCACCCCCCCACCCACCCCCACTCCCCTACCCCCCTCCCGCCCCGTGCCCAGAAATACTTTGAGGTGGGCAAAAAGGGCGATGCCGGCGGCGGCGGCAGCGGCAAAGGCGGTGGCCGCTCCACGACCAGTAGCGGCAGCGGTGCAGGCGCGGGTGTTGGGCAGCTGCCGGTGGTGCTGCTGCTGGACGAAGTGGACTCGCTCGCGGCGCGGCGCCAGGCGGTGCTGCACACGCTGCTGCAGTGGCCCTTTCTCAAGTGAGTGCTGAGCACGCACGCGTGTGCGCAGGAGCGTGCCGAGCCCTGGCAGTTACACCTGTGCTGCTTGGACACATGAGGTCACTCTCAGGCCCGAGTACCGTTTTTTGTGCCGCGCAGCAGCTGCGTGTTTCACTTAACAGAGTCCTGCTACTGTTCGGAAGTAACGCTGGTGTGCTGGTTTGCATGTTCCTAGTCTGCTCAGCAGAGCTGCTGCAGCTGCTTCCGGTGCTCAGCAGCTGCCCCGCTGCCGCTCACGATTTTCTCCCCTCCCGCCCCCGCTCACCACCACGATAACAGATTCACAAACTGCCATCGCTGCACCAACTGTGGGTGCCGGATGCCCATGTGCAGTGCGCGCTGCGCCCCCCACTGAGACAGAGCCTGTCTGCTGCCGCTGCGGCCACTGGCTTAACAGCGCACAGAGTATACACGCGCTTTAGTGTGGGGTAGTGTCACCCCCCTAGCGCTCAAAACTCAAGCCCCACCCGCATCAAACAAAGTAGGGGGATGGTGTACTGATGTACACTTCAGAAGTATGCGTCATAGAAGTAGAATTTTGTGGGCTGTGTCAGGCCTCTGCACCTTGAACCAAACCGCGCACCGCACTTAATTAGAGTGCACTAAATCGCGCGTGCACTGCACTTGCTGCTGTGTGGGGGCTTGCAGCCAGGGCGCGCTGGTGGTGATTGGCATTGCAAACACGCTGGACCTGGCGGACCGCTACCTGTCGTCGGTCAACAGCCGCACGGGGAAGCAGGCGATACGCTTCCAGCCATATGAGAGGGACCAGGTAACGTGCACTCGAGGTTTACGCCGGTTTGGTTCTAAGGCGGCCTCAATGTAGTGTGGGGGCTGCGTGACAGTACAGCCCTATATTGGACAGCACGCCGACAGGCTGAGCAGTTTTTGCGCACACGACATAGCGCGCTGGCAGCAGCGTCACCTGCAGTGGAGCAGAGGCGCTGCTGCACACGCACGCACGCTGGGTCAGCAAGCCGCCTGCCCACCCCTCACTGACCCAGGTGGGGGGAGGCTGGTGCGTGGGCAGTGGGCTGATTTGGGTTGTTCGTGCTTCTATAGTGTACGGGCGTACCACTTGTCACACAGACATGCCCAAGCATGCATGTCAACCAACCCCATCAGCTGGACAGGGATACAGTACCCGTTCCGAGTGCTGAGCACTGCCGCGTCAAAGACTTGAAAGTGCCCAAGTAACTGTGTACGACAACTAGGTGCACTGCGTGCGACACTTGTTGCCAGCGACATCACCTGCACTGCTTTCAGAGCATACCCTGAATGCAGCATTCGCCATGGCATGCGCAGCAGCATGCCAGTGCCAGCATGCCGCATGCATGCTAGCATGCTCGCACCAGCTGCGTCCCTGGGCACGTACTTGTTTTGGTGCCATGGAACTGACACACAAGGGGCGTTATGCCACTATATACTAGTACTGCAGTTAATGCATTTCAAGAAGTAACTATCTGCAGTACCACGGTAGAACTTCAAAATCTACTACTACCGCAGTGCGACTTGCACAAGTGCAGGCTTAGTAGGTTTTATCTGTTTGTACTTGTGCGCGTGCAAGAGCCCTTGCCATGCATGCCAGCAAACATGAAGCCATGGCACATGCCCCGCAGTGTATGCACATGTGTGCACGAACTCGCTACTCTGTGCAAACACGAGCAAGAAGTGCTGCTGCCAGCTACGCCTGAGCCGCCGGCATGCTAGCCTAGGTAGTACACTTCTGTGGAACTGTGAGTGTCATCAACACATGAGCAGCCAGCACTGAGTTGCTGGCGGAGCAGGCAGGTCTGTGGCAGCGCGCACGCAGCAGGCCGGGCTGGCAACCCACACACTTACCCTCCCACTAGCCCGTGGTGATTCAAGTTCTGTGGGGGGCATGGTATGAGATTTATGTACTGATGCGAAGGAGGAACATACAGGAGTAGGCCACAAATGCAACATGTACGGCGTACATGGGGTCTTGATGCATGGTTACAGGGGAAATAATGGTGCCATTTTGTTTGCGAGCAGCGTATATGGGGCGTACTTGGTGTTCCGTCATCATTTGGTGGCTAAAGCAAGAGTGATTTGGGGCAATCCTTGGTACCAGTACCTACTGAAGTATGAAGTAGAGAAACAAGTTCAATATACCGGTTTTCGCATCCCTAAACTTATGACAATGCATTTAATTGTGCGGGATTGGTGTGCTTGTAAATGTTCACAGGTGATGGAGATTGTGCGGCACCGCGTGGGGGGGGGCGACGTCTTCACCGCTGAGGCAATCGGCATGGTCGGTCGCAAGGTGGGTCGCTGCGGCTGCCCTTGCCAGTCACAGCAGTGGCAGCAGAGTCAGGTATCGCATTTATATTTTTCTGCATGTACTAGTACATGTACACATGTGTACATGTACACATGTGTACATGTACACATGTGTACATGTATACTTCTACTGTAGCCCTTTCTGTGTTCGTATGCATACACTGCCATGCATTTGCCATGGTCGCCAGTGGGCGTGCTGGCATACCTGGCATGGGCGCTTGCACGCCACAAGTGCAAATAGATAAAACTACTACTATAGTACTAAAAGTACTTCGTATTTGACATGGTCATTAACAGGTGGCCATGTGTGTACCAACTACCGGTGCGTATAACGCTGGACTCTGTTGGAGGAGAGATCGCAGGCGTCGCTGCCTGTGCCCTTTGAAGTTGAAGTGAAGTTCGATCACTTCCTCTATGGCACTGCCTTTCTCATGTGCATTGTAGTTGTGCACGTACCGGTACCTCTACAGTTCTACAGTGTGCTGTGGTATTATCATGTACTACTGTAGTATGAAGTACCGGTATGTTTACAGTATACTATAGTACACTGTGCGAATGCGTAACTACTAGTGTTTCTGTGCCCGTGGCACAGGTCAAGCATTTGCTGAGCACAGCTACTTGCAGCAAGACTATCAGAAAACGTGACAGTGCATTTGTAAACATCAGCAATATTGATATTTGATGAAAATGGTAGCACTATCGTGCTGTGTACTACTGTTCATGTACGCGTGGCGCCAGCTCACATGTGGCGTGCCAGCTGCTGAGCACCACAACACAGCATCCCAGCACGCCATGTGCCACAGTTGTATACATCATATGTTTTACTTCAAAGTATGTTTTGTGTACCGGTGTACTCCCGGTACTTCTTGAAGTATGTTTGTGCATACTGTACAATCAACATGCATATCGAAACCGCCTGTTGTAAGGGGTCATGTGTGCAGGGCGCAGGTCAACCATTCATGCCTTCTGCCGACCATTCTCGCGCATGCCAGGTGGCCAACAGCAGCGGAGACGTGCGAAAGGCGCTGCAGCTGTGCCGGCGGTCACTGGAGGTGCGCCATACACGTGCGAACAAACCATAATTCAGAACTTCCACTAGTACATGTACCAGTAGTTCTCTTTGCTTGCACTTGTGGGCGTGCAAGAGAACATGTAATGCATGCCAGCACGCCAACGGGTGGCCATGGCACGTGCACAGCAGTGTATGCACACGAACGCAGGAAGTGCTAGCTGCTAGCGGGCAGGTCTGAGCGGCCGGCAGGCTAGTAGTACTTCAGAATTTTCAGGCGGCGTGGTTCGCCTCGTTTTTCTTCCATGCAAACCGCGCTGCGTGCCTCGCCCCATCGCTTCCAGGAAAGCGTCACCCATGAATTCACAAAGTGCACCAAAATGATGCAGTGAAGGTGGCACCTAGCGAGTGTGCATGAGACCACTGTGCTTTTCTGTCTGCCCGGGGCAGTGTCATGTACAAGCTAACCACACCGGTTAGCAGTATAAAAATAGGTAATTTGTGATTGATGCCAATGTCACCCACCGAAAAGTTGAGCATGCAATTGGCATACGAGTGGGTAGTGATGGGGTATATAGGCGTATTACGTACAGCGTACTTCGTACTTCGTGTTCAATACGCTATACAAAAATGCAGTGTACTTGGAAACACTTTTGCGCACAGAATTTTTTACATATTTAGTTACACATGTCAGAAATAGTGTCACAATACATGTAACGAACACGTTGTGCGCCGTACGTACACCTGCATGCACACACACATGTACACACGCACGTATACGTTATATGGCGTACTACACAAGTTTTACATGCTGTGACACATGACCAGTAGTGCGGCAACCGCCTCATGCACTCACTGCCGCACCACCCATGCACCCCGTGTGCACACCCGCAGATGTGCATGGCGAGGGTGGAGCGCGCGCGGAGGAACGGTGGCGCTGAACCGGAGTTGAAGGTGCACACATGCCCTTTGAAGTTGACCTTGAAGTTGAAGTTGGCACTTTGAGGTTGAAGTTGTACACCCGCTTGCTGCACCTGCTGTTGGGCTCAGCACCCAGCACCAGATGCCACTATGCCCTTGCGTGACGCAATGTGTGCTGGTTGGCAGTGGCTGGGTCCGCTCGCTTCGCACTGTTGGATTGTGTGCCGCGCACAGCGTTTGTGTTTTGGGTGTTTCTGGTGCCAGGCCAGCAGCAGAGACGTTGTTTGTGAGATATGCTGAGGGTTGCCAAAAGCACACAGGTGGTGTTCAGACGCCGGCAGCGGCTCGCTCTGCTGCCAGGTCATTGCAAGTGCTGAGCATGCGCGTGTTTAGTGGCCGTTGATATTGCTATTGAAGTTAGTGGCAGCACAGATGCCACCGCAGAGCAGAGCAGCAACACAGCGAAAGCCAGTGCCCACAATGGAGTGAGATGGTGTTCCACACCAGCTTAGCGTCGGCCTAGAAAAGTTAGTGCACTGACGCCTGCATGCCTAATTGGTGCGGGCTATTCTGGTGCTCTGACCAGGTGGATAAAAGCACCCCACGTGTTGTGGCCTAGCGTTGTGGTCCAACCACAGCAGTTCCTGGGTTTGGCACCATCCTGGATTTGGTTCACACACTGTCAAGTGCGGTGCTGCGTGCGCTCGGCAGCAACTTCCATCATCACGCTGCATGCATGCTCAGCAGCAGCCATGTAGTCATGCCGGATTGCTGCAAACCTTGCTGCGGAGCGCAGGTGACCATACCTGACGTGCAGGCGGCGAGCAGCAGCGATGGCGACGGCCCCCTGTTTGAGGCCCTGGCGCGCGGCACCCCCATTGAGCGCATGATTGTCGTGGCGGTGACCAAGGCTGTGTCAATCACGGAGAAGGACTTGGTGCCCTTCGAGGACATCATGTGAGTCCACAAACATGAGTAGTGATGGGTCGCGGCGTACAACGTATTTTATATGTTATACCAAATACGGCGTATCTGTACGTATTTCGACGCCCGGAAAAGCGATATACAGCGTATTTCCTGTATGAATACGTTCATCCACATACGTTACACGCCGTATTTACATACAATACGGCGTATAATGAAAAGTGTATTCGCTGTGACCCATCACTAAACATGAGGGGAAAACACCCAAGTTCTCAGTGTCCATGCTGTGCATTGGTGTACCGGTACCTGCGCATCGGCCCTGATAAGTTAGTGATAACTGTGATGTGCGACGGCAAACCTGAGACAAAATTACCAATTTCGGTGCCCATGCTGTATATTGGTGAACCGGTACCCGCCCATCGGCCCTGATAACATGTGAAGTGAGACAGCAAAGAAAAGAAACACCTAGTACGAACTACCCATCTCGGTGCCCATGCATCAAACATTACAGAGCCCCCGCGCCTCAGTTCCGCTTGGATGGCCTCTACTGGGATGGCCACAATGGCGGGAGCATAATTGTGCACTTTTCGCGTACGTACAGTACCAGTCAGGGCTGAGCACATGTATATTTATATCCTTCGAAGTATGCACATACTCACAAGCGTGTACGGCGCACTCACATTTCAACGCGCTCTAATCTGATGCGGTGTGCGCTTATGTGCGGGGTCCAGAGGCCTGTCACAGACCACACATGCTTATGTGGAACTGGCATGTAGTGCCCTACCATTATGGCAGGAAGTGTTGAGACCACTGGGTACACTGGGAGCAGTGTCCCCATTGCAATGGTCGTTGGTGGATGCTCCTTCACGAATGCAGCGGGCTGGTACCGGGCTCGTCAAGCGTGCCACGCTGGGAAATGCCTGCCTGTGGCGCGCCGCATTCCAGTGCTGGCAACCAGCAGCATTATGACAGCAAATAGCTCCACAACAGATGTGAGTACTCACTTCGTCTCTATACCATAACATGCTGCCACAGTGGCCCTGCCACTCTAAGCAGCAAACGCATTTTGTTGCTTGCGTCAGTCGCGGGCGCTTGCGCCCAACAGCAACCCTTCGGCGTCAATCACGCGCCGCCGTTGCTCTGTTTTCCCGCACTCGCAGCATGCGCGTGCGCGCCATTGCCAGCCAGACAAGCGCCGCGCCCCCTCCCGGTGACGAGCCTGAGGACTACATGCTGCCCTCACACCAGGTACGGCCGCAATTGAGGTTGCCGTTTGGCAACTTCAACAGTGACTTCAAGTTGAGGTTTGAGCGCGTCGCCACACCTGCGCGTACGGCAGCGTGGCGCCTCTCAACAGGCACCGCCGCAGTGCGGGGCCTCGTCCGCAGTGCCTCTTTGGCAACTTCAATGTGTACTTGAAGTTTGTGTCGTACTTGACAGGAGGGCATGTGCGCACCGGTACAAATTACAGATAGCGTGGTTGGGCGGAAAGGGTGTGCTCAGCAGCGAGATGAGCTTGAAGTTGAGGTTGGAACGCGCCGCCGCACCTGCGCGTACAGCAGTTTTGATGCCCTGTGACTTGGCAACTTCAACGAGCCCTTCAGGTTGCGGTTGGCGGACACTTGCGCGCAAAGCAGTGTGATGCATTACGGCAGCTCGCCCTGCCAGGGCACACGCCTGCTGCTGCAGCTAAAACACAATGCTACACGAAGTACTCTCACTAAACTCCGCTTTCAACGCAGAAAGCCCTGTGAACATAGCGCGTGCGTGAGCACCAAAAGCATGACTCAAACATGCTGTCCCCTGTTGCCACAGCTCTAGCCAGGAAGATGGCAATGCAATCCACTGTGCAGTCTAATGTACCCAAGAGTGTGTGCGGGCGGCCATGCCCCCATATCGGCGCGCGTTTCACGTAGTGAACACATTGTGTGTGTGCACAAGGTGTACAACAAAGTGTTCCGGGAGCTGGGGGGTGGGAGCAGGTCCCCTGGGACATGGGGCTGTAATCAGAGTAGTGCTCTGGCAACATGCCAGGCTTCCCACAGTACTGAGCTTTCCCAGTTTGTTTTTCGCTACCTGTCTG
>JAULBY010099196.1:0-28359 GCA_032358315.1 Ophiocytium majus
CAACATTCTCCTGTTGCTAGTTCTCTTAACGTGAGGAACACCCCTTGAACCCCCACTTAACCGTGGGGGTTTTTTTAATCCTCGTACTCAGCCAAGCTAGCTTGTACTTCTTTTAGGCGCTTCTTGTTGTATCTGACACCGTTAATCATCTCTTTAGTAGCACGTTCTTGTGCCTTCATAGAGCGGTTCAAAACATCATTTATGCTAGTTGGGGTGATCTCCAAACCAGGGTGCTTAGCACCTATTTCAAGAAGTTTATCCCTAGCGTCATTCATACCTTCGATGTCACCTTCACGCTTAGCGATGTAATACTTCTGCTTTTGCTTGCTAGCCTGAGTATTAACAATCTTATCAACACCTTTTTCACGGGAGTTGATTTCAAGCTGACGAGTGTAATCGGCAGGGGCAAAGCCAAATGCCTGACCAACTGCGTTATACAGGCTAACTTCACCTGTAATAGGGTCACCACGCAAGGTTTTAGTACCTTCGGTAGCATAGCGGTACGCTTTTAATCCGTTAGCTAAAGCAGACGGTAGGAGGTCCTCAAAAGCTCTATAAGTATTACCTTCATTTAACTTACTGTAACCACGCTGAATACGGTCTGCAACACCTACTACAGGACCGCCTAGAGCTTGTGCCAACTGCTGAGAGAAGGTAGATGCACTACCTTTAGGAGCGTCACGAATAATTAAGTCATTCAGAGTAATACGACCAGCAATAGCTAAGTTGGTTGCGTATTCAACTGGACCTTTATAGAGGAAGTCACCTAAAGCCTTCTGAGTTACTGCATCTAAATCGTCTTCGTCATCATCTGTAAACAAGCTATAGACTAAGGATAAAGCACCAAACATTGGAATACCCTGTGCACCAGCCATCAGTGCAGACATACCAACGATTCCACCCAACTGTCTAAATGCAGCTTGACGAGCTTCTTTAGTCTCCCCTTTAAGGGCTTCCTTGGCAGTTTTAAACATCATGTAGTACATAGAAACACCGTAGCGTTTATACATGAAGAACATCTTACCAAGTGGATTCTGAGCAATACGTGGGGCCGAAGCCGCTGCAATACCACCGTTTGTTAACTCGGTTGTGTAAATTGCAGTCTGAGCCGCTTGAGTTTCTGCTTCTACGCCAGTAATTCCTTGTTTCTTTAGGCGTTCCATTTCAAGATTGTATGTAGCTACCATCGTTACTTCACGATTCATACGTTCGCCGTGGTGGAACATCCATCCAGATATAGCATTGAACTTAGCCATAACACCTGTGCGGGTGTCGCCATTAATGATTTCATACAGCTGGGAACGATTGAACTGTCCTTGCTCATTGCCGATACGAATCAATGTAGCGTAACGTTTACCCATTTCGGAATCAGGTGCGTAGTTTGTAATGGAAGGCATTACACGCATACCAGTAGTTCTACCATCAGCACCGATTACAGGCATGTTGGTCTTTGTTCCGCTGCCAGTAAAGAGTTTAGTTGCATCACCAATAGCACGGGCCACAGATGAGTCAGCGTATTTCCCCTTAAGATATGGAGCTACGATCATTGGCACGTTAGCCATGTTGACGAGGGCAGAGGATAAGTTAAATCCGAGAGTATAGGTAAACGCTGCGGAAGTAAGGATACTTCCAATGTCGTTCTTAGTTGGGCTAAGCACATAACCTAGGTGCTTCTCAAACTCACCCAAATATTCTTTCTCTAAGGCATTATCCCGTGCTGGCTCTGTTTCTGTACCTTTGCCAACTTGCACAGTGCGTTCACGCATAGCATCTACAACACCTGTTAGTTTAGGGTTGTACATCATATTAGCTACTTGGTGAGCTGTATTACGCATCTTACGTTCAAATACGCCGATAGTATCTTCCATGAAACCAGCAGTACCTTTACGCTTTTGGAATGACTGTGCAAATGCAGTCTCAGGTAATGTAGTTAAGAATAGGCGCATCATCTCATCAATAGCTTTTTGGTCAACCTTATTGGTCTCCATAATATTTAGTACGCTATTAACAAATGAACCTGTAGGGGCACGGCGGTAGTTAATTTCGGCTACGTTGGCATATGGTTCAATACGGGTAGCACCCATCTTTTGCAACTGTTCTATACGAGTCTTACGCTCGTAATCAGATTTGAATGCCTCAACAGTGTATTGTTGCTGACCAGACTTATCTTTATAGTCCGCAGCTAACCAGTACTGCCCTTCACGACCTAAACCAAAGTATGGCTCAATCATACCTTTCTCAGCCAGTTTAGCTAAAACGCTATCTTTAACGCTTTTCTTGGTAGTTGCATCTAGGTCGGTGTCGTCAATACGAGTAGTAATAGACTTCTTAACTTCTTCATACATCTGCCTATATCCATCACGCATAGTGACGTACAGATCTTTCCAAGGTTGTTTAAGTCCGTTGTATTCCTTAACAAGTTTATCGTAAGCAGCTAACTTCTCAGGGTCCTTCAAATACTCTGAGCGAGCTTTAGTCGGATCGACTTCATTAACGGTGCTTTCATTAACAATACGGTTAAAGGCATCTCGTTGCTCAGGATTAGATCTAATGGCTCGTTTAGCTTCTTCAACTACAGGATCAATCTTACGATTTAAGTCATCTTGATAGCCAGCACGTTCGTTGATTAAGCGGTTGAATTTAGTGCCAAGTCCAGGGAATACTGCATTAGCTATTTCCCCTAAAGCGTGCATAGGTAACAAGGCTAAGATTGCCGATTTTGCTGCGCCGCCAGCACGATTAATGCCTTCAGACAATGCCGCTTTTTGGTTATTACTTAAGTTAGGAATGCCACGAATGACTTTATCCATACCTGTAAATACTTCTTGCTGAGCTGCAACTTGGTATTTAACTTCACCATTAGGGTGTGTATCTAGGTAGTCGTTAAACTTCTCGATTACATCTGCACGGTCTTTAGCCAACTGTCCACTAGCAGCTTTGCCAAGAATATCGTCAGCTACTTTAAAACCATAACCACGTACGAAGTTACCAATGCGGCGCAACGTATTTAATACTTTAGCCATTAGGCTTTGTACATTAGGTGGTTGTTGTTGGAACGCAGCAAATGCTTCAGCAACGGCTTCTTCTATCTGTGCTTCTTTATCCAAGTCAGGATATTTAGCTTCGATGCCGTACTGCTTCATCCAAGTATTCTTAGCCATGTTACTCAAGATACCCCAGTCATTAGGGGAGAAGAAACCTAGTTCACGCACAGCATGAAGGGCTTCGTGGTCAAGAGTAAAGTTAGGGTCAGTAGCGCTTAAAGCAACTTGGATTAACTTGTTTTGGTAAAAACCTTGAACAGGTTTGCCATCTGCATCGAACAATACTTTTTCTAAATTTAAAGCAACTTTATGTAAACCCATCTTATCTAGGGCAGCACGTAAATCTTTAGCTAACTTAGATACATCACCTTGGAATACACCCGTGCCTTTACCTACTTGAGCTTTACCTGCTTTGAGGTCAGCTTCAGTATTAGCAATCTCTTCATCAATAGCAGCTCTAGCTGCTGCATCTTTTACAAAAGCTCTTTCGGCTTTAAGGTTAAGAATGTGATCTTGTAAGTAGTCTCGTTCTTGTTTACTTAATACTGTTTTAGGAGCTGCAGGAGCAACTTCTTCCGCCACTTGCTCGGCAATGGGAGCTTGTACAACAGGCTCAACAACTGTAGTCTCAGGTGTGGGTTCAATAGTTTCAACGGCTGCTTCACTTGGTACTTCCTCCGTTAGTGTATCTGGCTGAACTGCTTCTCTGTTTCCAGACTCGCTAGTAATGCTTCCAGCTGGCACCAATCCTGGTTGCTCAACTCCTCCAACTCCTTGGGTAGGTTCTGATACCTGCTCATTAGGAACTTGAACGCTTGCTCTATCTGCTGTATTTGTAGGTGATCCAAATTTATTGGTTCCATAATTTACATCTCTCCTTATACCGCCACGTGGTCCAACCATATTAGTTTGCTGACCTAATGCAGCAAAGGCTTGTAAGGCTAGGCTTTCAATGGCTTGTTTTGTCGAATCAGCAATGTTTGGATTTTGTCTAACTTGTACAAGTATGTCTCGTACGGCTGCCTGGTCAACAGGATCAGACATGTCTTTGTTAAGAAGTTTTTTAAAGAAACCAGACTGTGGTCTGAGACCAGTTCCCTGTAAAGAAGCAGCATCAATAACAGTTTTAGACTCAGGCGCAGCTTGCGCAGGACCAGCCAATGCTTGGTCAACAGTTGGTGCTAATGCGCCCGCACGTTCTTGTGCTTGGGCTAAACCTAGTTCTTGTGGAAATAAATCGCCTTGGTATCCTTGAATATCTTGTGGTGTAGTGCGTTCGGCTTCTGCCTGCTGTGCAGTTCTAGCAACACCTTGCTGGTCAACTGTAATCGGGGTGGTGTCAATAGATTGTGTGGGGTACTCTTTTAATGCGGGGTCATAACCAAGTAAAGGACCGAGAAAGTCCAAGAGCATTTGCTTTTCATGTGACTGAGAAGGTAACGAGTCCTCAATACGTTTTAGCTTTTCTTCAATAAGAGCAGCTTCTTCGGGAGACTTAGCGGCTATTAACTTCTTAACTAAGTCACTAATAGTTGCGCCTACTGGGTCGGCAGCACGTTCTCTTTCGTTTACAGTCGTAGATGGGATGCCAGGACCTTGGGGTACTTCTTGCCCAAATAAATCGCCAGTAGCTTGTTGTTGACGTGCAAGTTCTTGTTGGTCAGATTGTTCTTTTTCCTGACGTTGCTTCTCAGCTTCTTGTTGCTGGAGTATTTCACGTTGAGCAATCTCTTGAGTGACAGCTTGTTTTTTACGGCTTGCTTCCATAGCAGCGCCAGGAGCACCGAATGTACCACCACCCACTGCGCCTTTTAAACCAGCAAATAAGATGTCATCAATATTCTTTTCAGAAAAAAACTTATCTTTACTACCAGCAACTTGTCCAGCAACAAGATCAATCGCTTGCTGTGCTGCTTCAGTTAGAGCTTCACCACCAGTAGTTTTAGCAATTTCGCCTAGAAACGCTTTTTTAAAGTTAACAGGAACAACAGTAGACTTTTCTAACATTGCTGCTGCAATACGGTCCTTACCTGCTGGTCCAAGTTGTTTTAAGATCTTACTAGGTAAGTATGTATCCAATGCTCCCTTCAGGGAACCGAAAGTAACAGCAAGCCCAGGAGCTAAATCACCTGTTTGTTCATAGATACTATTTAAAGTCTCGGGGACACTCTGCCCCATGGATGTACCAAACAGACCAACTGTACTACCAATTTTTGCGCCTTGAGACGCAGCATTTTGTTTAACCCCCATGCTAATAGCACGGCTAGTAAGCGTATCAGTAGCTTCTTTAGCGGCAGTACCTTCTAAACCTTCTTTAGCTACTAGGCTAGCAGCACGTTTTTCAATGGCTTTCTGAGCGCCTTTAGTGGCAAGTGTTTTACCAACAGTTGTACCGACTCCAGTACCAAGAAGGAAAGACAGAATATCAGGGGCTAGTTCACCAGCGGTCTCGGCAACGAATCCACCAAAATCACCAACACCTTGAATGTCTTTAAAACCTTTATATGCCGTAGGATTAATTGCTTCTTCAGCAGCCATACGGTCTCTATATTCTTGGATTTGCTCTTTAGCGTATTTATCCTTACCAACCATAGAGCCAGCTAATGCTGGGATTAAGTCAAAAGCTGTGCCTTTAATACCTTCTATACCACGAGAAAAACCACCCTTAATTAACTCAGAGGTGGGTAAATCTTTAGGATCAAATAACGGTGCCTTTGATTGAGACTGCATTGCTTCTGCACGAGACATAATCTCATCACGTGGCATATTGTCAGGGAAATTAACAATCCCTACTCCTGGAATTTCTACCCGTGGCATAACTACTCCTTAAGGTTCAATCATAGATGCTGAGGACATTATTGGCTGTTGTTTAGCGCTATAAGCCCTCATTGTATTTAGTCTACCTTGAACATATTGATTACCGTACTGATTAAACAGTTCCATACTTCTATTATATGATGCAGAACCTGGCTTAGTCTTAGTTAAAGCAAGCTGTGCATCTTGGGGTAATTGCTTAAAGAATGGTGCGCTAGTTGGGTTGGCTTGGTAGCCTTCCAAGTTATCAAGTTCTTTCTGTACTGCTGCGCTAGAAACTGAACCCATACCTGCGGTACCGCTTGGGCGATTAACTTTAGCCATATAAACATCACGCCAATCTTTGTAGTGTTGTTCGCTGATACCGAGCTTCTTGAGTTCTTGTTTAAGTTCAACACCTTTAAGGTTGAGCGCAGCAACTTGAGCAAGTTGTTTAGCTTCGTCACCACGAATAGCACGCATTTCTTCTTGGTATGCCTGAGCAGCAGGTAATGCACCTTTAAAGTTAACCCCAGCAAATGGAGATGTACCACCCATAATACCTAAACCAGCTTGGAGCATACCCATTAACTTAGCTTCTTTACGTGCATCAGCATTAGCTTTAGAGCTAGCCTTAATATCACCCACAGCTTGTTTAATGATTTCGTCAATACCACCTGTGTCAGTCTTCATTTCTGGAGCACCAGTAGTAACCTCTAATGGGCTAGCTGGCTTTTTACCAGTAGGCTGTGCATCGGGAAGAATCTTAATGCCTGTATCTTTTTTAGCAGGTTCTAAAGGTGCAGCATCGGTAGCTTTAGCTTCTAAAAGAGCATCTTTATTAGCCGCACCAAATAACGGAATACCACCAATAGTAGGCATACCTGGGGCAGTCATAGCCTTTTCTGATGCGCCACTAAGTTTCCCTGTCATTCTTTCATAGTAATCTTTAATAGCTTGGCTAATACCACCTTCATTAAACTGCTCAACCTCACCGCCATCATCAAAAGCTACAATACCACCACCTGCATATTCGGTAGGTAGGTTACTTTGAGCCATCTCAATACCTTGTTGACGTTGTTGTTCTAACGCAGCACGTTCGGCTAGGATTTGGTCTTTGATTGTAGGTGGTTTCGGCTGAGCCATAGAAGCGGCAGCTTGACGTTCTTTTTCCTGCTTGTTCTTTTCTTGGATAGCAGCAAGACCTACTAAATCGTCAACAAGACCATTCTTAGTGCTTTTATCTATAGCTTGTTTAGAGTAACCTTCGGGGTTCATACGAACCTTATTGGTAATAGCTTGTGCAATACCACCACTTACAAAACCTTGTGGTTCATCGAAATCGTCACCGTCAGGATCAATAGAACCACCAGCTGCATAACCCTTAATAATGCCACCTTCTTTATTAGGCTTCATCATGCCGTAAGCCGCTGCGCCAGTTAAGCCGAGACCAGAAAGCTGTGAGATAGCAGAAGGAGCAGCCTGATAAGACTGTGTAGTAGCTGACTGCATTGGCAAACCACGTAGCAAGTTGCTCATATTAGAGAGCTGTTGCATTGGGTACTGCTGCTGCATAGCGTAGTTTTGAATAGCTTGGTTAATACGGTTCTGCTCAAGAGTCTGCTGCTGAGAACCCATTTGATTCTGTAAACCAATAATGCTCTGTTGACCAGCAAGTTGTTGCTGACCGATATTAGCCAATGCAGTACCAGCTTGAGTAACTTGGTTAGCACCTTGAAGGGCTGTGTTATATCCTTGCAAACCTAAATTAGAACCAAACTGTTGTGCTTGTTGTGCGGCTTGGAAAGCATTTTGGTAGCCAGTACCGATTGCTTGGTTCATACCAGCGTTTTTATTACGTTGGTTTTCTGCTAACTGTAGGGCGGAACGAGAACCACCGAAAGCACCAGCACCAGCGGCTTGACCACGCATTTGGTTAGCTGTAATGCCATACTGGCGATTCATTTCCTGCAGTTGAGGGTTCAACGCATTTTGAATATACGGAGACATATATGCTTGTTGAGACCTAGGGTCTGTAGCCATCTGAGCATATTCTTGTCCTACTCTAGCAGCACGATCAGAAATATTAGCCGCACCTGCACCGCCTAAAGCTGCGTAGCCTGTACCTGTATTGAACTGCCCAGGAAGACCTAAGTTAGCCGCATTCTTAAATGAAGTTTCTTGTAGTGGGCTAAATCCTGCTACAGCGGCAGTTGCTTGTTCTTGGGCTGTATTAGTAATTTTGCCATTTGCATCTACAGTAGCGCCGTAAGGAACATAGCCTCTAAAACCAGTAATCTCACCAGAAGTAGCGGGTGTACCAGCAATAGTTTCATAGATTGGTTGACCCGCATCATCTGTACCAATCTGTCTTTGTATATCAGGAGTAGCTGCTTTACCTGGACCGAATGTATAAATCTGCTGTTGAGCAGTACCAAGCATGGACTCTACGAAGGGACGTGCATACTCAGGGATGTTGGTATTTTGTACGTTTGTCTGAGTTGGGCCAGAAGAACCGCCGCCACTACCGCCACCCATATAAGGAGTGCGTGTTAGTTCGTGTGTCCAACCTGAAAATTTAGATTTTAAAAAGCTCATAGCTTAGTTTCCATAATAATGTGGCGTTCTTCCATGCCTACTTGCTTATACAGTCTAGCCGCAGATGCTCTAGCAGCGCACTGAACTCTTGTAGCCCCATTCGCCTTTATAAAGCTACAAACCTGCCCATAAACATCTTCATTCACAATCGCTTTTCCAGCCATTGCAGTAATAAATCCAACACGATAGTTAGGCATATTATAAAAACTAATAGCCGCTACACCGTGAATATTATTTTCTTCGTCCGTTGCTACTAATAATACCCAGGAACCGTTAGCCAGTAAACCTTTTATCTGATCTAACGTGTAGTCCCCAGTATCGTGCTTATTAGCTTTTGCAAACAACTCCTCAACCAAAGGCCATGTCTGGTGGACATATTGCGTGCCTACTAGTTGAACCGTTATTTTCATTAAGCAGCCATGTATTTAGCTGGTTTAATTTGCTTGCCTTGCTTTGGGTTACCCGTACGAGCTTTACGCACTCTATTCATCATTGCGTAGAGTTGCTTGGCTCCTGCATCAGTAGACCCGTTACCAAGGTGAGAAACAACATCAGCAGGTACAACAAACTCGCCATCAGCCAAACGGGCAGGTTGCTTACCAGCAATCGTAGCTGGGATATTGTCGGACATACCATCGCCAGGACCTTTTAACATGCGCCCACCATCGGAATAGCCACCTAAATGACCGCCCTCTGCTAAACCTTTACTTGCCATTAAACCGTAGATGTCTTGTAAAGCTCCCTTAGACATGCCCTGCATCTTAATAGCGTCCATTTGCTCTTTGGTTAACATACGTTTTTTATTTGGCAGTGCAGCAATACCTTGGTCTGACGTTTGGTTAACTGTATTAGCCTGACCACCATCACCACTTGGCATAGCCATCGCTGCCATCCCGCCAATATCATAACGGGCAATACCACCACGAGCCATGTTATTAGTTGGAACCCCAGTATAAGGATCAGTTTTAGCTTCGTAGCCAGAACGAATAATTTCTGCGCTGGCTGGCATTTGAGTAGGTTCTGCAAATTGAGTAGTTTCTTGCTGACTTTGGGGGAACATATTTGACTGCCCACCCATTACATTACGGCTCATTTGTTCAACAGGACCTGGAAAGGTGTTTGTCATACCACCAGCAGCCAACTTCATAATACCACCTTCAGCTGCGTAGTTTGGGCGGTAAACACTATTTGGAGCGTATTCTGGGTTAGAAGGTCTAAATTTATCTGGATCGTACTTAAACTTGCTTAGTGGGCCTGAGTAAGGCTCATTAGATGGTTGGTTATATTGGTCTCTTTCGGCTTGCATCAATCCTGCTAAACCAGCGGTTCCAGCAGTCATACCGAGTTGGGTATTAGATAATGCTGGTGCCATACCAGTAAAGTTACCAGGACCTGCAGTCACACCAGCACCACCACCTGTACCAGCACCGCTAATAGAAGCTCCTGTAGCCCCAGCACCGCCAGCTCCAATAGAACCAGCAGTTGTAGGTGCCGCTATACTACCTAAGACAGGTGCACCGCCTGTAAGACCAGCACCGCCAGCCGTACCTGCCCCACTAATACCAGCACCTATACTAGTAGCATTACCAATACCTTGCCCAGCACCAGCGTAAATAGACCCAATGCCTGTATTTGTAGCACCTGTAGCACCGAGACCAATACTAGTTGGGGCAGCACCAGCAGCACCGCCTGTAGTAGCACCAGCTCCACCACCAGCAGTAGCACCAGCTCCACCACCTTCAACGGCTCCAGCCCCAGCTCCACCAGCAGCACCACCTAGTCCACCACCAACGGCACCCATAGCACCACCCATAAGGGCACCTTTTAATGGGTCTCCACCTTGAATAGCCGCACCAGCTCCACCAGCAGTAGCACCAACTGCTGCTCCGATTAACATTGCCTCGCCTACGCCACCACCAGCCATAATAGGCCTCCTATTACCAAGATTTTATTGAAGTTTATCATTTAAAATGCCATTCCACTAGGGCTACACCTTCATAATATAAGCAAGGGCATAATATGGTGGCAAGTTCGCATTTACCCCAGAAGAACCCTGCGTATTTACTGTAATACTTGTTACGTTGCTACTCACACTTACACTTGTTACGTTGCTATTTGCAGTGACACTAGCGTACCCAGTATTTACACTAATACCCGTTGTGTTGCTAGTTGTTGTAAACGAAGTTAAACCAAGACCACCTGGGCTCATAATATCTGCACCAGCGCCTACCGTTGCGTAATTATGTGAGTGCCCAGGATCAGTAATACTATGTGCGTGTCCCGAATCGGTAACAGGGTGTGTATGACCTGGGTCGGATATTGCGTGGGTGTGACCACTATCTGTAATAGTATGGCTATGACTTACAACAATAGCATTTGCAGAACCACCTGTAGCAGCTACGGCATAAGTAGAGCCAGCGCCGATAATAAAATTATTCCGTAAATCGGGAGTTCCGCCTGTTCCGTCACAAAGCTGCCAGCCAGTTGGGATAGACCCAATAGAACCAGACCAGATTAAAATACAGCCATTTGGGACAGAAGCCGAAGGAGAGCTACCCGCTGTCCAAGCACTACCATTCCACCATATTGGATACCCTAAAGTCGTATCAAAATATGTCTGCCCCACTACTAAGTTTACAGTTGGTCTATCCGCAGTTGCCCCAGAAGCTGGGATTGTGGCGTTTTGTGTAAAGTTATCAACCTGATTGAAATACAGACGAAGCGCATTGTTTAACTGATCTTGATAGGCTTGTGTGTACTCGACTGGCGCAATCAGTAAGTTGGGTGCTTTTGAAGCAACTAATGGGGTATTAGCCATTATCTGCGTCCGTCAGGGCGAATGTCGATACGTGGGCTACCTAACTGCCAAGCTACTCCTATATCAGTAGATTCAATCCTAAAACTTAACTGCCGTCCACGAAGCCTTGTATACACTTGACCAGTAAACTCTTGAATCGTATAAGCGGGTTCAATTACATAGTCATTGGCACTTTGCACCGTAGGATTATCCGCAGCGCTATAAGGAGTACCTGAGTTCTGACGAGGCTTAACTGTCATAGTTACAGTAGGGCCGTTTGTTCTAGATCCGTTAAAGTTTACGTCTGGCAAGATACGCCATACAAAACCAAAGTTGTGCCCATCACCAATATCAAAATCAGAACTTTGAACATACGCAGCTATAGGTGCTGTAACAGAAGTAGATTGGTCATCACACCCAAACTCGTGATTTAAAAGTCTTCCGTTATAGTCAGCCGCAATAGGATACTGTTGGGTGCCAGTTTGCAACCAAGCAGAGCGGGCCATAGTGCCGTAATACCAAACACGGTCTAAGTAGTTATAGATAACGTACTTATCTATTGTAGTTGAACCTTGTGAACAATAGAACCACCATACTTCGTTATAAGCCTCATTAGTACCACAAGTTACTTGGTATGCCTGCTCTTGGCTAATATCACCAAAAATATACTGGCGTAGCGCACAAGGAAGTACTTCAACACGTCCTGAGTATTGGTAGAAACGATCTCGTCCCATCCAGTAGGTTATGTTGTTAATAGTAACCATGGAGTTCGGGGACATAACAGAAATGTTATCCATCAGCACTTGGAAGCCCCATACATAAGGAGCGCCCAAATATTGCTGTGAATATAGGCAGGAGTCAGTCCACACCAAGATCTCTTGACGGGTAGTACGAGCCGCCATGATGTAAGAACCATTGGTTAGTGTAAAGTCACCAGCCTGGTTACCTACCTGTGGAATCCATTGGTACGGATTTTCTTGGTCACACCAACGTATAAGCATTGGGTTAAAGGTTGTATCAGGATCTGTAGGGTCATATGGGTTAGCTCCATATGCAAAAATAAATCGCTGAATAGAAGACGCAAGTACCTGATATGTTGATTTAGGTACAAACTCTCCAACATAAGAAAAGTCGTACAACCCAGTAGAAGCCCCAGTAGTAGCAGCAGTAATTGGTACTGTAGCAGACCCAGGAACATAGCTAGCTTCTACTTGAGTGCCAACAGGAATATTAGTTCCTGTGATATACATATATGGGTAAATGCTTGCAGCTGTCTCATCGGAAACAATAATATCTGTATCGCCTGAACCAAAGCTAGCTGCGTCTGAGAATGCAATAGTTTCGTCTGCTAAATCACTTAAATATTTTGCACGCTGGCTTACTGTACCAATGTCTGTCCAGTAGAAAATAGGCCCACTACGAGGAGCAAGAACAAGGTCAGAGCCGTAGTTATCATTAGACCAAAGACGAAGCTGCTGCCCAACACCTGTAGAATACGGCGCACCCCAACCACGAGGTTGCAAGTTAGCAATAGCACTTGACCCACCGCCAGCTACAGTAGATGTAGCATTAACAGGCATTGTTATAGAGTATGTATTTACGTTAAGTACAGTTATTTGATATGTGTTATTAACTTGAGCAGTAGTAAATCCAGCATAAGCAGTTGCCCCAGAAAAAGTAATGTAGTTACCTGTTGAGTACCCATGAGCAGTTTGTGTAACCACTACAGTAGGGAATCCATTTGAAGATTGGAATGGGTTTGCGCCTAAAGCCGTTGGAACAGGAGGAGTGCCACCCCAAGGACCTGCGCCCCAACCAGTACCTATTGTGTATACGTTTTTACCTGTAGGGTATTCATATTCGATTACAACGGCAGCGCCACCGCCAGTAGTAGAAGCGTTAGCCGTGCTATTTGCAAGAATTGTGTATGTTGTCGGACCTGATACCGATTCAATCTTATAGTTGCCGTTTAAATCTAACCCAGCAACAGTTACAGAATTGGAAAAGTTTACGTAATCTCCCGCTTCTGGGCTATATCCAGAATCTGTTATGGTAACAACATTACTTCCATTAGTAGTAGTAAAAGGGCTATTTACAGTATTTGTATCTACAATAGGAGTAATGTCATTGTAAACACCACCAAAATAAATGTAGTATTTAATGCTTGTACCTAGGCTAATATATTGATTACCCGCACCAGAATCGCCATCTAACCACACCCACAAAGAGCGGCAAACACCAAGAAACTGATTAGGGGATATTTGCGTCCAACCCCCAATTTTTTCAGGGAACCCCGAACGAAAACGAATTTTGTCCCCATCATACCAACCACCCTCGTTTGAGTAATCAGTACCTTCACGGTTTAAACCTGGTCTAAATTGTAGTTTTTGTAATGGCATATTATTGTTCCACCCAACCAGTCATAATGTATTTTGTCCCACTCAAAGGAGGGTTCCCACGATGGGCATGAGTAAATGCAGCGGGCCAAATAACTACAGTACCTGCTTTCGGCGCAATTCTTTTGTGTTGATATAAGAACTCTGTCTCTCCGCCTTCTTCTACATCATTTAAATATAGTGCCCAAGCCAGAGTACGGTTATTAATCTCTCTACCCGAATCTTCAAAATGCCAAACATGGTAGCCTTGACCAACCCCAGTACGCTGCATCTTAATAAGATAAGATCCTAACTTTGGTATTTGTTTTAACGCCGCATACTTATTTGTGTAATCTGGCATGCAGCTGTTCCAAAATACTGCGTTAAACTCCTGTTGCAGTGCCTTTGTACCGATTAAATTAATTATGTCTTCAGACGTTGTAAATATTGACTCATCATCTTTATTTAGCTTTAGCGCATTTTCAGTCTGCTGACGATTTTGAGAATAACCAGAAGAAACCATATCCTCAAAGTATTTGATAGCTTTTTGGCAATAGTCAGCGCTAAATGCACCTTCATAGATACCAATAAAGTTGTCATACGATACGTTCATTCGGGTTTACCCTAGCATCTTAAGTGATTCGTCTTTAACTTCCGCAACTCGCCTAGACCAACCTTTGCCAAAAGTATCGAAGGTCTTTAGTGATTGTAAGAACTCTAGGCGTTTAGCGCAATACAGTTCTATCAAAGCAGCTGGGTTTTCTTCAGCTTTCTTTACGGCAGCAAGAGTAGCAGGACCGAAACCGCCATCAGCAGTAACGCCAACACACGACTGCAAAAACTTAATGGCACGACCTGGACCTGAGTTAACAGCGACATCAAAAACGCAATAGTCAAGACCAGATACAAGATCATCACATCGGCAAGCATCCCAATATTTCTTCTTATATAAAGGTGCTACGGTTTCTGGAGTCAATGCCCGCATCTGCTTTTCATCAACAGGATGACCTACCCATTCTTCCCATACTCTAGCAGTAACGCCAAGGTTTGTCATGCCTCCAGGATCAGATGGATGATTTACGTAGCCACCTTCGTGGACTAGGAGTTTATTTAGGCAAGCGTCAAAGTTACTTTGCATCTTTAATTTCCGTTTCTTTTACTTTTGCGCTATCTTTCATACCCACTATTTTTTCTAGTGTGCGCCCACCAAAGTAAAACGACATAATCAGCATACCCCACTGCCCAAGCAACTCTACATAGGCTTTGTTTGTATCCATATCAAATGCGGACATCATTGCAAAAGTAAAGTAACCAGACAAAATAGCAATTAAAGTCATTGGGCGAATGTTTTTAGACAGCCATGAGTCACTCATCATGTCTGCTTGCTGGCGCTTAGTAAGTTCTTGCTGCTCTGCAATATCAGCATTAATTTGAGCTAGTTCACCATTTTGCTGCATCTGTAACAACTCTAACTGGGCTTTAGCTTTAGCCTCTGGGTCTGGAAAAAATTTATCTACCAGCTTCATTCCTACACCTAGGACGGCATCTAATGGAAACATTACTTTCTCCCTACGGCAGTTTCATTGTCACCTTTACGCACAACGACCTTATCACCTTCAACTGAAACACTCATTGGATCTCTGTCTGCCATACCATCAAGACGAGAAATTAGTTCTTTCATAATTTCAAACTCAGGTTTTTCTTGCTTTGGGTTAGCGCCAGCAACGCCGTTAAGCATTGAGATTAACGCTGTTAACGAAGCACCTAGTAGTCCCATAACTGCAGCCATCTTGCCTTCTTCCAATACTACAGAAGCGCCAACACCCATAGCTACAATGATGGTGATATAAATTAATCCATGTCTGCCAATTGCTTTACCAGCAACTTCTTTTGCAGTTTCAATATATGTTTCTTTCTCACTCATTACTGTCTCCTTACTTTACAGATAACATTAGTACTTGTTCTTCTAGCGCTGTTACTTTTGCATTAAGTTGAACAATCGCATGAAGGGCATCAGTTAACAAAGTATTGGTGTTTGGGAATAAAGTCTTGTTCTCGTCAGATAACTCGTTAACCCATAATGGGTCAATAGCCTGTAAGTTCTGTGAAGTTACACCACTAGTAAAGCGTGTTGCTGGGCTATATCCATGACCTTCTTTATAGTTAAAGTCTACAAAGTTAATGGCACAGATCTTACTTAAAGAGTCTGATTCAGTAGGGACAATGTTATTCTTTAAGCGTTCGTCGGAAGTAAAGTATGTAACACCCACTGCACCAAGGTTAGTACCGACAGAAAAAAATCCGCTGTTAGTACTCCAGTTTTGTGCGTAAGCAGTGTTGTCAGTACGCATAGCTTGATTAGTAGGTCCTAGACCCATTACCCCAGAACTAGCGTATCCCGTCGAACAAGAAAAAGAATTTGGTAAAACTACGTTGCCATTAGTCTGCACTGCAATACCTAAATTTCCAGCAGATGATAACCCTACCTCTCCTGTTGAAGCATTACGGTACATACCTGTATTGGCAGCGTTTGTAAACGAGTATGCAGGAGCACCTGCACTACCATCTGAACCAAGGGCAACCCCACTGAGGGTTAGATTCGTCATACTGTAGGCGTTTGAATTAACCAAACCACCAACAGTCATACCTGAGTTTGTGCCAGTAACACCATCCATAGTGCCGCCAGTAATAGCCACGGCATTAGCATTTTGTGTAGCCATTGTGCCAAGCGTTCCAAGACCGCTAATAGCTGTAGTAACAAAAGCAGTAGTTGCTACTTTAGTTGTGTTATCACCTGTAGTTGGGGTTGGTGCAAGAACCGCTGCCGCACCTGTAATAGTTGTACTGCTTACTGTTTGGGATTTATTAACTGTATAAGTACCTACACCACCAGAACCACCTACAAATGCTGTAATAACCGTACCAGAAGTAATTCCAGTACCAGTAATGCTTTGCCCAACAAATAAAGTACCAGAAGCTACCGCAGTTACAGTTAATGTTGTGGTAGAAATACTACCTGTGAAAGACGCTGAGTTTTTAGTAGTTAATCCAGCAACAGTATCAAGGGCGTTTAATGCTCCCGTTCCAGTTACAAGCAAATCACCTATTACAGAAAACCCACTAGTAGCCATAGTACTAGCAGAGAAAAAGCCTAATCCGTTACCACCAACACCAGTAGCATCACAATAAACTTGAGCAGCTACACCGCCAGTCGTATAGGGGATAGCCACAGACTTAGTGCCGCCTGTCATAGCCATAGTTACGGCAACACCAGTATTGTTTTGAATGATGTAGTATTTGTTTGCTGCTGGAGCAGTTACAGTAACAGGACCTGCTGGAGTGCCTGTAAATGCAAGTACCATATTTCTTGGCTTATCTGTGGCACCGTTTACTTGTACTAAGGTATAACTTGTTAACCCAGTGAGATCTACAGATGTAACCCCTGTTACAGCTGCTACTATTAAATCCCAGTTAGTGTTTGTAATGCTCCCCCACGTACCAGAGTTTTCTCCAGTACCCATTTTTTGGATGGTTAGACTAGTTGTGTATGTGCTTGACATGATTTCTTCCTTATTGTGTGGCTACGCCAACGCTATTTCCACTACCTACTGCTACAGTGGTTGAGACACTTAAATATTTATTTGCTTGTACGTTAAAGCCACTAGTACCTGATAAATTAACGCCAACAGCTAAACTTTGGAATATGTTACCTGTTATAACCCCAGGATTATTATTTGCATTAACAGCGACACCTGTAGCCCCAGCTCCACTTGTTACACCAACAAATAAATTATTTGTAATAGATTGACCAGAACCCGCAGCGTTAAATACTAACCCAGCAGTGTTGTCTGGTATATAAATAGAGTTGTTTGTAATTAATACTGTAGCAATAGGAGCATTTAGGAAAATTTGGTTGCCTGTAGTATTAAGGTTACATGCACTTACACATAATTGCGTTGCGCCGACTGCTCCAGGAGGTAAGTAAATGCCTGTTGTACCGTTAACAATATTAGTTTGAGTCATTGTTACACCTTGTACATAGCTACCGTACTCAAACCCAACCCCTAAATTGTATAAGCCACATCGGTCTACGTTATAAACAACACCATATTGGTAGAACCCAGATGCAACACCCTCTACATAAATACCAGTACCACCTGTTCCAGCAGCATTACCGTAAATAAGGCACCCATCAAAGTTAATGTTGGATAAGCCATTAACATCAATAGCAGTCGCCCAATAGCTAGTTAGCGCACTGCCAACACCTCGTAGATTTACTCTAGTAAAGTCACTTTGACCATAAACTCCTAACTGTGTGCTATCGTTTAGTTGGACCCCAATATAGCTACCAGCAGTGTTTGTAGTTATTGTTAAGTCTCTAAAATGAACTGATTGTGGAGAGCCATTAGCATTTATAGTAATGCCGTTGCAATTATTAAACTGTAGCGTAGTAATGTCCGCACCAGCCCCAACAAATCCTATAGAGTAGACCACAGTAGATGGGAAGCTAAAGGTAATAGCAGATGTGCATATACCAATACCTGCAGGGAACGATAGGGTACCACCAATACTAGGAAGGGCAGCTAAAGCACTATTTATTGCGGGAGAGTTATTAGCAGCAGTTGTGCTATACCCAAACCACCGTACGTCAAGCAAGGTTTCATCAGCATCACGGTACCACCTACGTCCGCTAGCATCGACAATAATAGTTCCGCCGTTATCGGCTGAAGTTGTATCAGAAGATACATATATAAATGGACCACCACCGTTATCGGCTACAGTCGTATATCCTTGAACAAATACAGTAGTAGAAGGGTAAGTAGCTGTTGTAGCCGCACGTAATGCGGCAATATTAGTTAACGCTTGGGCTTGTTTACTATTAAACGTAGTCCAGTCGGTAGCACTTAGATAACCATTAGTTGAAGCCGTAGCAACACCAATACTAATAGATGGAGTCGTACCTCCAGTAGACACAATAGGAGCAACGCCTAGTACATCAGTAACGCTGCCGCCGCTAGTTCCGCTTGCCGCTGCAGTTAAACGCCCCTGTGCATCTACGGTGATAGACGCATTGGTGTAAGAACCAGGAGTTACAGTTGTATCTGTCAAACCAATATTTACTGGGGCAGATCCGTTGTAGCTAACTCCGCTAAGACCCGTACTAATAGTTAAGGCATTAGTAACACCTCCAGCAAACCCTGTAGTACTTTGGTTAAATGTAGGCCAAGTAAATACCCCACCTGTAAAGTTACCTGATGATGGAGTACCCAATGCGGGAGTAATTAAGGTCACGTTAGTTAGGGATGAAACCGCATTACCCAGCCCTATAGAAGTTGCCCCAATAGTAATAGGCGTGGCAAAGTTAGCGTCCAACTCACTTAGTTGAACGGGGGATATAGCATTAGAAAACGTATACGGAACACCCATTTTTAATCCTTTACTATTGGATATTGTCTACTGCAGACCATGAACTGTCGGCAACAGACTTAGCCCAAACAACAATCTGTAATATGTCATTACGCCAGCTAACAACACTTCCGCTATCGTTAACCCATAGTACTGTTAAATCACCACTAGTTGCAATCTGCTGCCAATTTTGGCTATTTAGGTTAGAAACTAGCTGCCAATTATTAGTTTGATTGTCGTTTATTTTAATCCAGCTACGGATATTTAGTACCTGTAAAAGGTCTATATTTTCAACAATCGAAGCTAAAAACGCCGCTTGAATAGACTCTATAGAGTTTAAGTCTGCATTCTCAACTACAGTTGCAGCAAACTGTGCAGATATAGCTCTTACGTCAGCAGAATTAAGGTCCTCTGTAATAGACAACACAAAGACTTGGACAATTATGTCTATGTCCTCAACAGTAGTGTCTTCTGTAATTGTTTGGGCAAACTGGGCCGCTATTACCAATACATCCAAAAGGCTGCTATTTTCAGAAATACTTGTTAAGAAGTTAGCATTAATAGAAGGTACTTGGAATACTTCTATGTTTTCGGCAACGCTGGCAGCAAATTGGGCTGCTATGCTCTGGGTATTATCAGAAGTAAAAGGCTCTGCCAAGCTGTCTGTAAAGGCAGAATAAATAGCGAATACAGCTTCTAAAGTACTATCTTCCACTATAGAAGTACTGAAATCGGCTGAAATCGCCTCAAAATCCTCAGAAGTTAAAGGCTCGGTAATACTTGTTAAATAAGCAAATTGGGTACTTGGGGTATCCGCAATATCAAAGTTTTCAATCAGAGACAGGTAAAACTGCCCTGGAAGCTCTTGTTGCTCGTCCAAAGTAACAGGCTCAGTGATGCTTTGTAAAAACGCCCAACTTTGGGAGTTTGCATCGGCTACATCAATATTTTCAGAAAGCGAAAGAGCAAAAGCATTTACACCTAAAGCGGCAAACGAGGTTTGGGCAAAGGTGGATAATCCAAACATTAGTCACTCTCAAGTATCATTTTTTGAGCCTGTGGAGCAACCCCAGCAGCTGCTAATAGAACACGCTGCCCTACCTCGTTATTCTTTACCATCTCATTGCGGAAAGACTCTACAGCAGCGCCTGTTTGACGTTGCATCTGACTGTTCTCGACCATCATAATAGGCATCCATGCCATAGCGCAGCCCCAATCCTCAAGGTCTTCACCTGTATTAGGGTTTTTACCTACTACTTTAATAAACCAAGCACAATCCATCTGCTTGCATGGCTCAAAACTATTTAATGGGCAATTTGGTTTTACTTCAATTTTCATGTTGGTGTCTCTACCTTAAACATACAAGTAAGGCGTAGACCCGTAAATTTACGGGAAACTAAGCCAGCACAATGGTAAATATCTTTGTCAAACATAACAAACCGATTATATTTTGGCAATACGCACTTTTCTATATCCATAGATGATATAGGACTGCTTCTATCTTGACCAGAGAAAAACATGGTAGACCCACCCCAGTCTGGAAACCAAGCGGAGCACAGATAAACTATCATCGTTTTACCTTTTCCGAACCAAACATCGTCTTGGTGGATAGTATCTTCTACCCCATACTGATGTGCGTTTATGTAGCACTTTCTAAGAATGTGTCCTTCTGGAAGCACTTTTCGAACTTCCTCCCAAAGGCTCTTTATAGCTGGGTCAGTAAACTCAGTTATCCCCGCTTCGGGGAAGTAAAGCTGCCAACTGTATTTAAACCCTAAAGAACCATCTCCAGCTTGGTGGAAAGGGTAATAAGCATGGGACGATTCTGCCGCTATTATTGCCTTTTGTAATACGTCTTCTGCTATCTGCCCATCAAAAATTCCAATATCTTGGATAGACATCTTATTTTGTAGGCGGTAATGGTGGCAATGTAACGTTAAGTGGGTAGTCTGGGTGGTTAGTAATGTCCCGTAGTTCCTGTCTGTATTCGGCAAAAGTCTGCTTAATTTCTGGGGATAGAGGGGCATCTACTGTCTGAGTCCAGTCAGTATGGTTTAACAGTTGGTTACGCACTAATTTAACAATTTTCTCAGAATGAGCATTTAAAACATCAAGATTGCGTAGTTGCTCTAATAACCCATCAGGGTTAAATGTAGTAAATATCTGCGTCATGTCTATAACATGAGGGGCGGCTGTCTCTGCAACTACATCTTCTGTTGGTGTAATTTGATCGGTTGGCTCGATTGGGGTGTTATCTGCTGGCATAAATTCCTGACTCCTGATTTAAATTAACAGTTACATCTTTATAAACAAACCACGAAACTATGACTTCTCTTGGTGTATTTGATGGGGTTGTGTAATGACCGTACATCCCGTAAGGTGGGAATATAACAACTTTACCTGCTTCTGTTTTAACTGCCTGTTTCTGGGCTGGAAATATTAAATCCCCACCATCTTCATTTGTAGTTAAATGTAGTATGACTGAGGCATACCGTAGTTGAAAGTTAACCCTGTCAGTGGACTGAGCAATCTCTGAATCTACATGGTAATGGCAAATATTGCCTGGCCTGTAGATATGGTACTCATAGCCTTGATCGCTAGAAGCCATAGCTGGTTTATACCTTGGCGCTATAGTGTTGCCATAAACCCTGCTAAAAATATTTTGTAACTTTTGGTCAAGGCCAGCTAATTCTGGTGTCTTAGATATTAAAACAGAAGTACCTTCCCTATTGTATGTGTAGGTAGGCTTAGCGGCGTAAGGTTGTATTTCCTCTCTAATACTAGCAACTTCTTCTTCGCTAATATAGTTTGGCAGTTCGATAATCATGGTTAGTTTTTAGTACAGACAATAACGTCAATATATTGTACGGCAAGGTTAATAGCTGTTCCAGTAAACGCACTGGAGGCTGTACCAGAACTAAATGTAAACGAGCTAGAGGCTGTACCAGAACTAAAGCTAAATGCGCCAGTAGATGAAAAGGTATGGGTATGTGATAGGGTGCTACCTGTACCACCAGTAGTTCCAGAAACTCCGTGACTATGGTCCGCACTGTAACCACCTGTAGCACCGCTTACGTAGTGGCTATGGTCAGCATTATTACCAGCAGTGGTGCTAACACCAGAAGTATCACCGTAAGTAACTTGACCACCAGAACCTAGCAAGAACGCTTGGTTAGCTGCAACAGGGATAGAGTTACTCCATCCGTGAATGTGGTTAGCACTTTGTCCGCCAGTTTGGTTGCCCCAGTTATGGGTGTGGTTCACACTTTGACCGCCTGTATTTGCAGAGAATGAGTGGGTGTGGGATGGTAGTTGGTCAGTTGTGAGTGATGTATTTCCAACACCGCCAGATATAGTAGTAGTACCACTAATACCTGTAATACTTGTGCTTACAGAACCAGCTACGGCTGAAATACTTGTGCTTACTGAACCAGCTGGAGTTTGGCTTGCAAATGCAGTAGTAAATGCTACAGAACCACCAGATGAACCACCAGTAGCACCTGATACAACACGTAAAGCCTTGTTGTCGTTAGTTGTAGATTTAGTCCAGCCAGTAGGAGCCGCAGCCTGATAGAACAACAAAGCTGTACCAGCAGCAAACTGAGAATACGTAGATGGAATATCTGCTGCAACTAAAGCACGGAATGATGGTGCCGCAGTGCCGCCCGATGCTGGACCAGCAAATACAGTATTAACGGCTGCTGTTGCAGTTCCTGTACCACCATAAGTTACAGCCAAAGCATTAGCTAACTGCAGACCAGTAGAAGTTAACTGCATCTTCCAAGAGCCTTTAGCCTGAGTAAATCCACCTACATACCATTGGTGAGCGTTAGTAGTTCCAGTTGCATCCGTAGCGTAAACAAAGTTACCTGTAGTTCCAGAACTAGCTGGTGCAGAACCAAACAAATATGCCTCATTTGGACCTGTAACTGAATATACAGCGTCAGCATATGTAGAGCTGGTGTAGCCCAAATCTGCCCAACCACTTGAATCAATACTGTTGTTTGCGTATGCTACATAGTCTGCAGAAGCGCTTGTTCCAGTGCTGGCGTTATATGTG
The DNA here is from genome assembly GCA_032358315.1 of Ophiocytium majus. Taxonomy (NCBI): domain Eukaryota; class Xanthophyceae; order Mischococcales; family Ophiocytiaceae; genus Ophiocytium; species Ophiocytium majus. Next base: position 23,074 of record JAULBY010099196.1, read on the forward strand.
TAAGTCTGTACATAGTTATTCGCTGTTGAACTAAAAGCAGCGATTGGGTTTGTAGCGCCAGATAAAGGAGTTGTTCCACCAACAACTAAATAAGTTGTGTACTGAAGCCCAGCAGAAGTGGTAAGTGGTGAAGTGCCGTTACCATAAGGAATATACCCAGCAGTGACGCTTGTTAACCCAGTACCACCAGCAGGTACAGGTAAAGTACCAGCAGTTAAAGCTGAAGATGATGTTGAGTAAAGGGCATTATTAGCCGCAGTAAAGGTAGTTAAACCTGTACCGCCATAACCAGAAGCAATTGTTCCGCCTTGCCATGTACCGCCAGAAATAACAGTAGAAGCTAAAGCTAGACTATTTGTACCCCAGTTAACCGCTGCTGGAATAAATGAATACGCACCCCATGAGCCAGCGGAGGTTGAGACACTCACTGCGCCTAACTGTGTAATACCGCCAGATGGAACGGTTTCAACTGTTGTTCCAGCATTGTTTGTAACTGTTAACAACCCAGAGGAGTTATTAACAAAAATAAAACTATGTCCAAGACCTACAGTTGTAGCGTTTGGTAGTTGAAATGTTTGGGTAGTTGAGCCGACTAAAATCTGGGTTCTTGGAGAAGCCGCAGTAAGTACTGTAGTGCCGCCAGCCGCAGTGGTTGCCAATGCACCAGCAATAAAGTTATTTATATTTAAATTACCATTTACATCAAATGTTGATGTATGGGTTAAAGAGTTTGCTGTATCAGTTACTTGTACGGCTACGGTGCCCGTACCACCTATTAATTTAAGGTCGTCAAACTCTATGACGTTTTGGCTTGTCGATCCGCCAGAAATAACTGCGCCTGGAGTTACAAATAAAGCCCCAGTAACTGACGAATAGGTTAGATTTCCACCAAGAACATTAATATCTACAGCGGAACCGACTTGATGAAGGTCTAACTCCCCATCAGCATTTAAATTTACAGACTTTTCAGATGGGTAAGTAACAAATACATTTGAAGCCCCAACCAATGTAATCGGTGATGTATTGTAGTTTGAGTTAGAAAGAACCGTAGTTCTAGCTAGCGTAGGCCCAGTAGAGGAATAGGTTCCAAGACCAACTTCCCATTGCGATCCGTTGATGATGCAATAGTAGGTAGTATTTCCGTTGCCAACAATAGCAAACGATTGGTACCCAGCCACAGCACCAGCAAGGGTAATCGTACCCGTGCCAGTAGTAGCCGTAGTCTCTTGTACTCGGTCATAAACTACGAGAGTCATTTAGGACTCCTTAAGATGTAGCTGTTGTGCTGTATGTAACGCTTACAGTATCGCCAGCGGTTGTAGTCTTCGCAACTGCAAAAGCACCAGCGCTATATAAAGTACCACCAGTATTGCTTTGTGTGCTTGAAGCTCCAGAGCCTGTTACCAAGAAACAACCTGTAACGTTACCACCAGCACCAGTAATTGTGTAAGTAATAGACGCTGCAGCTGCAGTAGTTACGTTAGCTGGAGAAAGACCAGTAGAAGTAGCAGAAGAAAATACTGCTGTTCCACGAACTGCGGAACCACCAACTGTGTAGTTAGTAAACTCAGTCCAACCAGCGTGGGAAGTCATAGTATCCGCAGCTAAGAATGTTGGGCTTGTTGTACCAATCAAACCAAGGAATGGCCCAACTGTTGTGTAAGTAGATGATGTAGCCAACAAGGTATTGAGCATTAACTGCTTACCAACAGCGTTAACTAAGTTAGGGAAACTTTCTTCCCATTTAACGTTGCCTTCAGAGTCACGGCATACAACATGGTATGCGCCCTCAATACCAACAGTTTCGTTGGTTCCTGCATTTGCTTGCAAAGTAGCGATTGCGCTATCCCCACAACTTGCTAGTTCTTTTGTCATGATTACTCCTATTGAGAAAGTCTTATCACTGCATCTGATGACGTATCTGCAGGGAAGGTTACTGTAAATGTATTTGTTGCCGTTTTATCGTTACCAAAATCTAACACTGCAACTGCTGCGCCTGTTGTGCTATTGTAAATTAAAGCTGCTCTAGCAGTAAAGGACGCTGGATTCCAAGTTACATTAGCAAAAGATACGTATGCGACGTTATTGCTAGTAGCTGGTGGAATAACAGTTAATGTCTCACCACCTGCGGTATACCCACTTCCAGTTGGTAATTCGTTTGTAGTTGAAGCATAAGTAGTAGTGTCTGGACCTAAATTAGCCAACGCTGTATACAAAGCAATCTTATAGACATACGTAGTACCAGTAGAGGTAAAGTTGGCTCTACCGCTTAGACAGTCTTGTAAAAATACTGTGCAGAGTCCTTGCTGGATCATGGATTAACCTGTCTAATTCTTGCCTGACCATCACGATAAGCATCACCACGCTCAAGGCCTGTGCCAAGGCGATTAAGCTGTTGTAAGGCTTCTTGGTATTTAGTTTCATAGTATCCAACTAAATCCGCCTCACCCTTCATAAAGAGCATAGCTTCACGCATAGCACCATAGAAAAGGACTGGGTCATAGTTATCCCCAAGCCAGCTAGTACCATTAGCATTTGTTATTTCAGATACTGTTACAGAGAACGCAATACCTTCTGCTCCTAAAGAAGAACAAGAAAGTATGTCCCCAACAGCGTAAAAATTACCACCAAATCTAAGGGCTACGTTAACGATCACACCGCCGCTGGAAACCAGAATATCCGCTGTTGCACCAGAACCAGAACCACCAGTTAAAGCAACGTTTTGGTACAACCCACCTACGTAACCAGAACCACCATTCACAGAGCCCAAAGTACTTATTTGACCCTGCACAATAGTTGGTGGATAGTAGAAATAGTGCATCTCTACTGGGTAGTTTTGGTCAGGTGTTGGTCCAACAATCAATGTCATTTCATTGGTATTACCTAGCTGGGAGCCAAACAAACTATAGTATCTAGGGATTCCAGTAGAGTTTGGGCTAGGATAGGCTTCCCGAATGAAGTTAACATCTTTATTCAATAAGTACAGGTAATCGCCGTTTCCGTTAATTACTGCTATTGAAAAGTTAGACAACCAATCATCTGGGAGAGATACATACTGGTTATTCGTAGTGAAGTTACCTGTAACGTTTTTACGCAAGGCTGGGATCTGAACCGAGTTATATATACGGCTTTCGGCCTCCTGTACAAATACAGGAATGTTCGCCACGAACAACTGTTCGGTGTTTTCAGCGTACGCTTGTATTGAGTTGTACAGGGTTTCGTAGTTCATTAGGCCATTGGTCCACGAGTTTTGATGCCTTTAGTAGCAGCGCCATAACCACGCATAGTCTTTTCACCATTTGGGTTATTACTCTTATAGTTACCTTTGCTGATACCTGCAACGGAGATGTTAAGCACATCTGTTACTGGACCATTAACACGTGGGTTCTTAACTACTGATTCACCAACAGGGTTTGGGTTTGTCATTGGTTGCTTGTACACACCAATATCATTACCGCCGCCAGAAGGGTATTTAAACCCAGTATATTCGCTAGCAGAACCATTGTCTCTAGCATGCCCATGAGCACCAAAAGCATTCTTGGTTTCTGTGGGTGGGAATTTTTGTTTAGCCATGATTAATATCCTTGGTTTTTAGCTTTAGCCAGATTGCGACCGAACTTCTTCATAGCTTCTGAAGTTACAGATTTTGCACCTTTTTTGCCTTTGCCGCCTTCAATACCTTTGATTGGGCCTGAATCACCAAGATTTTTACCTTTGGTTTTGCCTGTCTTTGTAATGCCGTCAGCTGCTTTTCTAAATCCCATGATTACTCCTTAAGTTGTTGTAACTGTAACTGTACCTGTTTGCCCTACTGCAATCAAGTAATTTGGGGTTAAAACAGAGTCAAAACCTCTAGCACCGCCTACTGGTGCCCAACCCCATTGAAACACCCTACTACCACCTTCTGGATAACCAAAACCTTGCTGACTAGTACTATTAGTTAAAAGCTCTTGCAATCCACTATTACCAGATTGTAAATAAGAAACGTCAGGTCTTGGCTCACGCACTGCTTGTGGGTCGTTTACTGGGTATAGACCTAGTGATAACTGTGGCTGATCTGGGTCCCAACAAGCTCTACAAACCTTGATCTGAAACGGTTTCGTCTTTACTATCTGTATCCGTAATTCTTTGAGTTTATACCGCTGGGCGCATCTATCGCACTCAGCAATCGCATATTTACCCGATGCAAATTTACTTGGCATGCTTAGCTATAGTAAAACGAGTTACGTGGTACAAATCGTACTGGAACCTGCTCTCTATCCTCATCAGCTGCCATTTGGAATGTCTCATCATATGACTGCTTTAGCATCATAGTTCTGTTCATATCCATGTCTGGCAACTTCATACCTAAATGATAGGACAGTCCAGCAACCATAGCAGGAATAAAGCGGAATGGAATGTCTTCTGTATTTGTACCATCTCCAGCATCTTGCATACGGCGCATACGGTAATACACAAAGGTGTATTGGTCGCCAGGAGCATTAGGGGTAGGCCATACGTTAATACATGGTAAGTTGTTTACAAAAACCGCAGCGGAAATAGCATGGCTAGCTGCCGTAGTACCGTTTTGCCCACGCCAAGCATTGAGAATCTGATTACCTACGATGTTCTGATAGCCAATAGTTTCAGTACCAATATTAATGAACCCTGTAGTTGGTAGCTTTGATGCGTCAACAAGGGTAATAGTAGTAGCCGTAGAACTAATAGCCGCAGCTAAAGCAGCTTGCTGGATAGACGCAATATTGCCTGATTGGCGGTTGTACCATACTTGAATCGGCCTACCCTCAGTATTCTTATTAGGAATAGTCATGTAGGTAGACTCAGAAATACGGCTGATATTGATGTCAATCTGGTTGCTTTGAGAGCCGTTATTTTGACGAACTGTGGTATCTAATAGGTCAATCGTATCTACAGGAATAGGGTATATAGCCTGCCCAGTATTCATTAGAATCTGACCTTGCTCAACAGTCCACAGATTAATGCCTCGGTTAGCCCATTCAATAGTCATTAAATTGACAGACCTACGTGCAGTACGGAAGTCATAACCAGTACGAAGCTCTTTACCACAACGCTCGAACGCCTCCTCAATGAGGTCATTCATATCTAAATTAAACGTTGAGGTGCCTGTAGTAGCCATTATTTAACCTTTCGATACAGTTTTACTTTTGCTTTTACTTTTGCTGGCTGCGGGACAAACTGTTTTCCCTGTGCTTTTCCCGCTCGCTTTGCTCGTGTTGTTGCTGCGTACTCCTGCGGGCTTAGCGCTTGTATTGCTTTTTTTGGCAG
>JAULBY010099307.1:0-28317 GCA_032358315.1 Ophiocytium majus
ATGCTTTTGAACTGTGTTGCGTCAGTGTCGCAGAGTGTGTGTCACACAACACATCTGTGGCACCACTCGTTTTTACCTCTGGAGAATGGTAATCCGTTATTTGTGTGACAACCTAGTTCCTACCTTTTTGCTGTGGCCATTGTGCTGGCTGTACTGCCCCGATCTGCTCACACTGCGTGCTTGTAACCCGGTGCCCTCTGAGCGCTCCAAAACAGCGGATTTCATCAAATTTGGTGCACTGTTTACTGCATTTTTGTTACAAGGCGGCCCTGCGACTCACTTTCCACATTTTTAGAATTCTACCTAAAAATGTGGAAAATGGTGCACTGTTTACTGCATTTTTGTCACAAGGCGGCCCTGCGACTCACTTTCCACATTTTTAGGTAGAATTCACTCCTACTAGCACAGCATTCCCACCACGTGTGTTGGTTACAAGGGTAAACTTCTGGTATTTGGTAAGGAGGTTGGTGGCTTCCTTGCTTGTGCTTGTGCTTGTTGTTTCTATAGGGTTGCCAGGTGCTAGAGGGTTGCCATGTTCTGGAGGGTCGCCAGATCCTAGAGGGTTGCCAGATTCTAGAGGGTTGCCATGTTCTGGAGGATTGCCATGCCTCTAGAAAGGGTTGCCATGCCTCTGGAAAGGGTTGTCATTCCTTTAGAAAGGGTTGCCATGCCTCTGGACATGGTTGCCATGCCTCTAGAAAGGGTTGCCATGTTCTGGAGGGTTGCTATATGTTGTGACGGCAAGCTCCTACGGTAGTTGCAGCTTCAGGTGCTTCCTGTGTGGTCAGTGACTGGGTCAGCTGGCAATGGTGACCTTAAGAGGAAGCAGCAACTTGCCTGAAGTGCAGGCCCGGCAATGGCGGATGCCGCGTATACATAACCACTTGTACATGGTGCTGACTCTTGCACGCCCCCAAGTGCAAGTAAATGAAACTACTTCTGAAGTGCGAAGCATTATTTGTGATGCACCTACCATTTTCACACCAGGCATAGGATATACACCGCCGTCTGGAGTCCCTACCTCACGCCAGGCATTGGCCCACCCAATGCACTGGAGCACAAAGCGCGCGCGCGCGTGCCCAACTCAGGGGTCACAGGTAGCTTACTTCAAGAACTACTTCAACACTAGCCTGCGGGCACCCGCTAGCCCTCTTCTCGGTCCGTACACGTGTACATACTTTGTCGTGCATTGGATTCGTGTCATGGCCGCGAGTGAGCGGGCTGGCATGCATGTGTCATGGGCTCGTGCAAATTACTACTTCAACACCTCGAAGGGGAACCGACCATCAACGTTCGTTCGCGGATGGTGCTTGCCTTGCACAAAACTTTTGCAGACACACTGTACCCTCGACGGGTGCACGAGGGGCGGTGGCAGCACTGACTCGCCCCGTGTAGGGCCCTGATGATGATGATGCCGTTGGCACGCCATACACCCAGCAACACAAGCCGGAGCGTGGCTTCGCCAGCGCGTCATCTCACCTGGTCCGTGACTGGCAGCATCCTGGCGCACCGCGCGGGTGTGTGGTGTCGTGGCCATTAAACTCCGCGCCACGAGCTGATCCAGATGCCGCCACCGACAGCCAGTGACAGCGCGGAGTCCGCCGACGGCAGCATCTTGTCCAGCTTTAAGGTCAGGGGAGCAGCTTTTAAGCTGACCTGCTTGCTGGAGGTCACTTAAAACTCTGCACGCGCTGCTGTGACTGCTGCAAAGGCGAAATATATATATATCACAGCAGCAGGGGCGCTGCTGCTCCCTGCTGTGCTGCTCCTGCTGCTGCTGCTGCCTGCCCTGCCGCCGCGAACGGTGCTGGGTGCTGGTGGCCATGGTTTTGTGCGAGCCTCGATTGCAGTTTGTGCCTGATTGACATCGTGGCCCAAGACGTGTCGCCAGCAGCCTGGGCCGAGCTGAGTGAGCTGCTGCTGTGTGCTGGCAGTCAACCGCAGCAGCGAGTGTCGCTTGTCACTCTCAGGCTTGTAGCCGGTCTCTGCGATGCCGTTTCAGGCAAAAGTGGACAGCCTAGTCGACGACGCCGTCGCCAGCAAGACACAGCAGCTGGAGGCGAAGGAGAGGGAGCTGCAGCAGCGGCAGAGGGTCATTGACGCCGCCCTCGCTGTCACATCGTCCCTGGGCTCAAAAGTCATCATCAGCCTCAGCAATGCCTGCTACACCACCACCCGTGGCGTCCTGTCGGCGGAGCACTGCAAGGACAGCCTCTTGGCGGCGCTGGTGGCGGAGCAGGGCGCCAGCGGAGAGCACCTGGAGCTCTTCTTTCCCAGGGATGGGAAGAGCTTCGAGCTGGTGCTGGAGTTCATCACCTATGGAGAGCTGCGAACGGAGGTGGAGGACGCTGCCACGCTGCGAAAGGTGATTGCGGATGCCGACTACTTCATGCTGCCACGGCTCAAAGCGCAGGCAGAGGCGCAGCTGGATGAGTGCGGGAGTGAGCAGGTGTCGGAGGAGTCAGAGGCAGCTGTGGCTGACACTTCAGTTGGCGGCTGCTCTATGGTGAAGCTGGCGGGGGCGAGCGTCGCAAACAAGCAGACGACAGAACTTATCAGCTGGACCAAGGTGGTAGCCCCTGGCAGCCCTGCACACTTTTCTGTGTCACGCCAGTCAGTCGTGACCGTCCAAAGGGACGGCGTGTACATGGTCATGCTGCGCATTGTAGTACCTGACTGCCCTGCAGGCCTTCTTGTGATCACTGTCAACTGGGTCACAGTGGCACGCTGCCCGCTTGCAGCTGTCGGCAAAATGTCGGCTGATGTGGCCAACAGCAACTCCTCTATTGTGTACCTGGGCTGAGTACCCATTCCGCACACACTGGCCAGTTATATGGTGGCAACTTGTGCATGCATGCTTGGTGCCATCATGATGCTACGCATCTCAGGCTGTGCAAAATCATGCTTGTGCCATATGCGTTGTATACTTCATTCAGTACTGCATGTACCACATGCGGTCTTGATGATAGGTTGGGTGATGAGGCAACCACTTGGCTGGTCATGTTGTGCATATCAATGCCCCGCTAAGACTTGCCTGCTGCTGCAGTGGCAATGCATTGCAAATGCACTTTGCACAAACACCCAGCAAAGTGCAAACTCTGGTGCTCGCCTGCTGCTGCTGCTACTGTTTGCACCACTTCTTGTTTGCACGGCATGCAGCACAGCCAGCCTGGGAGTGTATACCTGCACTGCACAGCAGTACCCAGTTCGCAACCATGCTGCTTGGCAATGACCGTTTACAATCAACTCAGGGAGTCAGCAGCAGCAGCCTGAGGTGGCTCCACTCTGCTGGCACAAGTATTCGCGCGCCAACATCACAGGCAGCTGCACACCACACATGCGCAAGCACCATCAGCACACACACAACAACAGAGCAGGAGGTCCCTTTGTTTCCCATCGTGTTGTATTATGCGGGCGGCTGTGTGCACAACTGTGCATCACACTTAGAGTTGATGTCAACCGCTCACTGGCCAAGTGTTCTCACTCAGCAGTGACAGCTGTTGCTACAAGATAAGCAGTGTCTGCGAGCAAGGGTAGCGGGCACATTGTGCTGCTCAGCAGCATAAGCACAACTTGCAGCAGCGCCAGGCAACCTACATGCAACTGGCATCGCGAGGGTGCGCCCGGCAACTGCTGCTGGCAGCAACCACTGCCAAAGACGACAGGTTGCGACCCTTCTCACTGCGGCCGCTGAGTGTGCTCACTAACACATGGAAGCGGCAGCACAAAGGCGCTGCTTAACCGCTACTGCAGCTGAGCAGCGACAAGTGCAATGACTGCTCGGCCGCAGCAACAACAGCAACCACGGCAGGCTGCAGTGCTGAACCGACGTGCCCCCACCATGGGTAGATGGAGCTCGCAGCTGCTGGCAGCCGCGGGCGCGCACACATGGTGCTGAGCAGTAGGGCTGCAGGGTGCAGATGGCATACTCGCCAGCTGGTGAGAACCGCAGCACACAGGGTGTGCGCAGGCGTGCAGCGGTCGCCGAACCAGGCACAGCAGGCTAGCAAACCCATGCACACCGCCGCGCTCACGAGCACCCTGCACTTCACCTGCCACTGTCGGGGGCGGCGGCTCAAGACGCCCGCTGCCGCCGCGGCAAAGCACGCCACCCCCCCCCAGCAGCACCACCAGCACGCCCCAAGTCACCAGCCAGCAGCCTGGTCAGCCACCACACACCGCGGCCGCCGCCGCCCGCTCCAGAGCATCAGTGCTCAGCAGCTGGTCCGTCGGCACACAAAGCCGCCGCCCCCTCCAGAGCAGCAGTGCTCAGCAGCAGCGGTGCCCAGCGGTGCTCAGCAGCTGGCGTCATGGCGCGTCGGGCGCGGGGCGTGCGCGCTTGGGCGCTGCCTGCGCCGCGCCGTTTTGCGCGGCGTCACGCGTGGGCACGGGCTGTGGCGCGGGCCGCAGCGGCGCGCGTGATCTGGAGGCCGCCGTAGAGCCATCCGCCTGCGCCCGAGACGGCAGAGCAGGTCACAAAAGTGATAGCAAGTGCGCACGTGACAAAGAATATATGATGAAATAATATAGCAAGTACTACGTACTTGAAGTAGTATGTGATTGTGGAGAGGGGTGCGGCGGGTGGGTGAATGCACCTAGGGGGGTAGTTGCCACAAACGGGCCTGTGCAACAAGGTGGCTGGTTAGCAAACATCTTCTTTTTTGAACCAACGCCAGGCACCCTTGGCGAAAATGCGGAGGGAAGGCGCATCCAGGGCTGTCGCACCTTTCCAGCCGTAACATGGTACTAATGGCGGACATGCATGAGCGCATGTGCAGTGCTGGGCAGTTCAAGCATCAGTATATGACTGCATGCCAGCACGGTGGCGCCGAGCAAACGCGTAATTCCTGCCACAGCCACTTGTGTAGGCGTGGGCGGCCCTGCATTACGGCAGCAGCGACAGCCCTGCGCACGCACTCCCCATGGACCAAGTCGCTTCGCCGCAGTCACTGTGCCACCAAGGCGCGCCCAGCCCGCACGCCACAACCGGCAGCAGCCGAAGCTAACACACCCGCACCGCCCCCAAACACCCCAACCCCCCACACCGCCATCCCCCCGCCCCCTCACCGTCAGCTGCACAGTAACAGACGCGCCGTCCGCGCCGCCCCCCCCCACCGCCGCCGCTCCAGGCGGCGTGACTGGGGTTGGGGCGGGCGCTGCCGTTGCGGCGTGCGCCGCCGCGGCCGCGCCAACCGCCCCCTGGGTGCCCGCCACGTAGTTGAAGACAAAGGGGGGGAGGTCGGCCCGGCGGCAGTGGCAGAGGCGCAGGTCCATGGTGGGCTTGCGGCGGTCCCAGAGGTTGGCCTGCTCAGCAGGAGGGGGAGGCAGCGCCAGGGAAAGCGGCAGCTGGTGAAGTGTGAAAAACCAAGGGCGCCGTGGTGCCGCTGAGACTGAAAGCGCGGGGCCATGCAAGTCGATGCCACGGATGAGGAGGCCCGCATAAGCGAACATGCTGAAGAGCTGGGGTGAACCGTACAAGGCAATCTACAGCGTGTGCATAAATGTGAGGCCTGGGAACGTGCACGCGCATGGCGCATGCACCCATTAGCACGGCGGGGGGCCAAGGGGGCATTCTACGCCCAAAATGTGCGATGTACTAGCAGCACGGCGTAAATGCCGTGTAGGTACGTTTACTGCAAAGCATATGAACACATTATACGCCACAGTTACATCGTTCAAGTACGTCGAACTACTAGTACGGCTGTGGCCCATAATAACCCATGAACCGTGTCTGGAGCGCGCACACCTTGTAGACGAATTCACGGACGCTGGCCGTCAGGTCCACGGTCCCAGGCTCCGGCGCAGCTGCGCACAGCACATGAGGTGCCAGTTACACGGCAGTTACATGTCAGGTACATCAGTTACGTGCCAGTTACATGCCGGTTACATGGCGGTTACATGTCAGTAACATGTCATGTGAGTTACCAGCAGATGGTGGCGGCAGCAACGCATGGCAAAGGAGGGCTGCCAGCACGCCGCACGTTGCGAGTGTGAAGGTTTTTTTCCGAGAGGAAAGGGGGGCAGCACGTCGCGCACGCACTGTGTTGGGCCTCGGCGTCGCAGGAGTGCAGGCATGCGCGTGCGCGTCGCACGTATGCTGCCACTATGCCACCACGTGACAGTACAGCCACATTTGATTGTAAGCGACTTGTGTGGAGCGCGACACTGGCGCCGGCCACTACATCCACAGAGTTTGTGGCGGGGAAAACCCTCACACACACACGCACGCACACACACACACACACACGCACACACGCCGCTACACTCAAGCACTTTATGACCAGAAAAAATCACACACACACACACACACACACACACACACACACACATACACACACGCACACACACACCGGCCCGCGCACACAGGTGTGTGCTTGCAGGGGGGTACAGTGAGCTGCTGCTCGTTGCACAACCAAACAGAGCTCACAAACACACGCCGTGCGCACACTTATAACCACGGCTGAAATGCAACCGGGCGACAGGTGGAAGGGCGGGCGGGCGGGCGCACTCCTCTCTCACATGGAAAGGAAAGCCCGATGAAAAAGCTGGTGCACGGCTGCGGAGGACTGTTGGGGGCCCCGGGCGGTGGCGGCAGTGACCGGGGGATGGCGTTGGCGTAAGGGTGCGCTTTCAGAATGGGCGGGCGCTCGAGGGCAAGTGTGAGGTGGCGAAGACGGCTCTCCACCCAGCCAAACCAGCGGCGGTGGTCCTCGGCGTTGGTGGCAATTACGTCCACCTGGGCGCGTGGCGTAAAAGGAATAATGTGGGCGTACGCAGAGGTATCAAGAGGTGCACTCTTCAAAATGGAAGTAGGTGTATGGTATGATAGACCGTATACTAGGAGTACATGCACAAATCTTTATACTTCAGAAGTAACATGTGCCAAACCAGCGGCGGTGGTCCTCGGAATTGGTGGCAATGACGTCCACCTGGGCACGTAGCATAAAAGGAACGTGTGGGTGTAACCTGCCGGGCTCAAACAGGTCCTTCCAAGTGGCATACTTCAAAATATACACTTCCAAAAGTACCAGTATGTATGCATGTATGGCAACCATGATTCATGTGCTCTGTGACAGGCGCATGGGCTCCGCACTACAGTAGGTTGCCCGTCCACACCTGCATGTAGCGGTCCCAGGAGTAGAAAAACCTGCTGGGCTCGAACAGCTCCTCCCAGGGGTACACTTCGAAATACTACTGTGGTATATACACTATGTACATGTATGGCAATCATGTGGTCTGTGACAGGCGGGTGCACTTCGCACTACAGTGGGTCGCCGGTCCACACCACGAGCGCGCACCGCACCTGCGCGTAGTGGTCCCAGGAGTAGAACACCCTTCTGGGCTCAACCGCTCCTCCCAGCAGTATATACAATATGCATATGCATGGCCATCATGTGGTCTGTGACAGGCGAGTGGACTTCGCACATACGCGTCGCAAGTCCACACCGCGAGCGCGCACCGCACCTGCACATAGTGGTCCCAGGAGTAAAAGAACCTGCTGGGCTCAAACAGTTCCTCCCAGCGCCCCTCGTGCGGTATGCGGTTGGTCACTTCCATGCCGCGCGCTATCTCCTCGCGTATCAGCCTGGCGTGTGTGGCGCGGGCGGGCATGGTAGTGCGTAGTGCTCAGCAGATGCGTGGTAGTGCGTAGTGCTCAGCAGGTGCATGGTAGTGCGTAGTGCTCAGCAGGTGCATGGTCGTGCGTAGTGCTCAGCAGGTGCATGGTAGTGCGTAGTGCTCAGCAGGTGCATGGTAGTGCGTGGTGCTCAGCAGGTGCATGGTAGTGTGTAGGGGTGCCGGAATCGAATTTGTTTGTTCCCCAAATTACGCCGTAATTCGTAGCGTACTTCACCATAACCTCAGAGCGCTTGCGACATCTCCCATAATGGCTTGTGCTCAGCACCGTAGGGGCATCAGAATCGTCAAGGCATTGTAGGCTGCTGTACACATCTGCAGCGGGTATGATGGAATTACCGTTGACCGTCATGTCCAGACATCACGATTTCTGGTAATCTTACTACCAGCAGTAGTGCATAGTGCTCAGCAGGTGCGGGCGCAGCGGCGCGCGGCAGCAGCGGCGGCAGTGCCTCGGTAGCAGCAGCAGCACCATTGGGTGCAGCCGCAGCGGGCGGATTCACAGGCAGCAGCAGCAGCGCTCAGCGGCAGGCGGTGGTCAGCAGCAGCACCGGTGCCCAGCGGCACCGGCAGTGCTCAGCAGCAGCAGCAGCAGCAGCAGCAGCAGCAGCAGCAGCGGTGCTCAGAAGCAGCAGCAGCAAATGTGTCCAGCAGCAGGACAGGCAGTGCTCAGCAGCGGCAGCAGTGGTGCCAGGTGGAGGTCCGACGGCACGAGCAAGCGACGGTCAGGGCTGGCAGCAGCTGTGTAAAGAACAATGCTGGCACTACTTCTGGGTTGCCTGGTGGACCGGTGGCACCAGACGGGCTAGGCGTGTACCCCAACTGCAGCAGCAGATACTACAGTAGGCATAATACTTGAAGTACTCTACTGGTATACTTCTATGTGCTGCATAAAAAGTTCAAAGTAGGCAGTACATGGACCACCTTTTGGGCGCGTACTACAGCCGCGGCACCCGTGCACACCGCACCCCCGGCGCCCCCTTCCCCCAACGCACCTGAGCTGCGGCTCCCCCACGTTGTAACTGCTGTTCATGGCAGGGTAGGCGGGCGTGATAATGGGCATTATGTGCACGCCATCCCTCGGGTCCATTCGCGGGTTCCACACGGGGTGCGCCACGCACCCATCTGCAGGCTCCTCCTGCGTACGCGGCCAACCGCAGGCGCTGCCATGCACACTCAGAGCTCAGCAGTAGCGCGTTTCGCATCTGGTCAGCACTCATTGTGGGCACGAAGAGGGCGCTGGCTGGCGGCAGCTCAGTTTCCGCAGGAGCGAGCGCGCTGAGGTTAGCGCCCGCGCTAGCTGGGCCAACGAAAGCGGCGACAGCGGCATTCCCCCTACCACGGTGGAGAGGCACACCACACATGCTCAGCAGCACGAGTGACGAGGTCCCATGAGTGGAGTGCTGTGATGGATGGATAGTGATGGGTCACAGCGTATCAGGTTTTTTATACATTTATACAAAATATGGCGTTTTTCTACGCCCAAAAACGCGATATACGGCGTATTTGCCGTACAAATACGTTCATCGCGATACGTTATACGCCGTATTTACATACACTATACGGTGTATAATGCGAAAATTATACGCTGTGACCCATCACTATGGATGGACAACTATACTTTTTGTGTTTAAACTGCGCTTGGGGCGCGGAAAGCCCTGTGCACATGGGGTGAGCGAGTAGAAAAAGAAAGGTAAGGCTGTCCCCCATTGCTGGCCGACAAGATTGTGGTGCTCAGCACTATTCACGCTACTGCAGGCCCAGCATGTTGCTACAGGACTACTGGTGGGTGTGAGTGCGAGCACTACTCACTGAGTGTGAGTATTTACTCACTGAATGTGAGTAGTGTTCGCTGAGTACTGCTTGGGCACATTGGGCCTGTGCAAACCCTCAGAGCCAACCATTGTGAGCAATGAGAGAGCACCTTTTTGTCAGTCATAGACACATGTTTACCTGAGTATACTCAGGTGAAGCCGCACTACTAGTCGACTGTACCTTTGTTTGCGTGATCAGCACCGGGTCCGGCCAAGCCAACTTGTGGTAGATCTCGCAGTGAGTATACTCCAGTAGAGTCGCACTACTAGTCAACTGTACCTGAGTCGCACTACTAGTCGACTGTACCTTGGTTTGCGTGATGAGCACCAGGTGCGGCCAAGCCCGCTTGTAGTAGATCTTGAAGTGAGTATACTCAAGTAGAGTCGCACTACTAGTCAACTGTACCTGAGTCGCACTACTAGTCGACTGTACCTTGGTTTGCGTGATCAGCACGGGGTTCGCCCAAGCCAACTTGTGGTAGATCTCGCAGTGAGCATACCCAAGTAGAGTCGCACTACTACTCAACTCTACCTGAGTCGCACCGGCGTCGACTGTACCTTGGTTTGCGTGATCAGCACGGGGTTCGGCCAAGCCCACTTGTGGTAGATCCTGAAGTGAGTATACCCAAGTAGAGTCGCACTACTACTCAACTCTACCTGAGTCGCACTGGCGTCGACTGTACCTTGGTTTGCGTGATCAGCACGGGGTTCGGCCAAGCCCACTTGTGGTATATCTTGAAGAGGCGGTGCAAGATGGTGGACGGCGCCGCATTCGGGTACTTTTGGCACACGAACGCCACCAGAATAGCCTGGCAGTGCACGGAAAAAAACACACGGAGAAGAAGGGCACGTGCTGGTGAGGCTGCGGTGTTGCGGCAGAAATTACGTAATGGTTGTGGTAACTTTGGCACACAAACGCCACCAGAGTAGCCTAACGGTGGCAGGGATAGAAACACAGGGAGCAGAGGGGCATGTTGTGGTGAGGCTGTGGTGCTGCGGCAGTACCGGGCTGCTCCAAATGGACGGCCGCCGCACAAGTGCCACACTGGCGGTGTCATGTACTTCAGCTGGGCATGGAGGCCTTGTTGGCTAGCGACAGGGGGCACTGCTGCCAAGCTAGGAGAATGCTTGTCACAGCGGTTCGGCAAGGCACCCAACGCAGCGGCTGCACCAGCGCACAGAGGGCACAGGCACGCACACAAATCACAAATCGCAATGCGCACCCAAAATGAACGCAGCGCGCTTGATCATGCTTGTTTCCGTTCGCACACGCCACGCGCACAGGGCTTTCCGTGCCCCAACCTGAGTCTGATACTTTTTCAGTACAAACACTTCAAAAGCATGTGGCACATCAGCCAAGCACCCCTGTGACACTGTGGGGGCAAGTGTGCTCCCGAAACCCGTGCGTGCCGCAGTGCATAGCGACACCAGTTCGCAAGCGCTTTGAATGCCATCTCCCCTCTGGCAGTCGGCACGCGGCGTGCATTCAAACCCCACGACTGGCGCCGGAGCAGAATTGGTGCAAACCTCTCCGCAACACATTGACGGCATCGTCGCGTGCAGAGCCCATGTGTGTCGCAGCGCACCGGGTAACGATAGTGCACGCGCTTCGGAGGCGCATGTAGCACTTTTGATGGTTGACGCACGTGGCTCTCCAAGAAGCGACATACCCTCCCATGGTTTTTGGCCCAGCCGAGTCATCTACCCGGGTAGGTACTTGGGTACAAGATGCTGGTAGTTGTATTCATTTGCACGCGTAGGCGGGCAACAGCCCATGTAATGTCTGCCATCACGCTCGTGGCGATGGCGCATGCCCGACAGCGCACGCAAACGAACTCACAACTTTGAACAACCGCGTTGCTTGTGACTATGCCAGCGGCGGCAGGGATGCGGGCTTCGCTCACCCAGTTGATGCCCCCAGGCACCCCAGAACGTTGCTGCAGATGCGACACACATGGCTTTCCAAGTAATGTAACCCCCTATGGTTTTGCCCCAACCGAGTGACCTATTTGGGTAAGTAATCGGCTACAAAACGCGTGCGCTCACCCAGTTGACGCCCCCCAGGCAGCCCAGAACGTTGCTGTAGATGCCTCGCCGGCGCGCCCACTCCTTCACCGCGCGCAGCGTTGTGCGGAAGGTGTCCTGATTCGGCACCAGCTGCGAACCACCACCACAACACACGGCGGCTAAGTTAAATGACGCAGCGCCGGAAAAAAGTGTTGCGCGCATGAAAAGTTGTACCCTGCCTGTCCGTGGTTGATAGTGTGGCCTCGTGCGTGCAGGCTCTCTGCACAGGGTGTGGTGATGCCGCAGAGCTGCTGAGCAGATATCCCATGCGCGAGCTCAGCACATTCACGCGCCCCCACTGGCGTCGTTCCCAACACCTGCATCCAGCGCACCACGACAACTGGCAACCCAAATGTGATGGCGGGGGCTGCCACGCCACTGCTGCACTGCCGCTGGCCTAGGGATACCCCCACCTGCAGCGCGAGCTTAGCGACACGCACACCATTCAGGGTCCGCATGCCATCTGCCGTGCACACGCAAGCAAGTGCCCCCCCCCCCCCCCCCCCCCCCCCCCCCCCCCCCCCCCCCCCCCCCCACCCCCCCCCCCCCCCCCCCCTGCCCCCTGCCGCCCCCCCCCAAGCCAGTGCCCCTCCCCCCCCCCCCCCCCCCCTTTTCCCCACTCCCGCTGGGGGTACCCCCACCTGCAGCACGAGCTCGCGCACAACCCATAGCGTCCGCATGCCCTCTGCTGAGCACAGACACGTCATACATGAACGCACACGCGCAGAACAGGTGTCCCTGCCCGCCTCTTGTCCCCTGGGGGTACCCCCACCTGCAACACGAGCTCAGCGACGCGCACGCCGTTGAGGGTTTGCATGCCAACTGCTTTGCACGACAAGCAGGTGCCCCCCCCCTTTTCCTCCAGCCCCCCTGGGGGCACCCCCACCTGCAGCACGAGCTCGGCGACGCGCACGCCGTTGAGGCTCCTCACGCCCTCCGCGTCGAGGTGCGAGAGGTGCTGCTCGTCCTGCACGTCGAGCGGCTGCGGCAGCGTGGGCTGGCGCAGGCTGCAGAAGAGCATGTCCACCGCCACCTCGCGCATCTTGAACTTGAGCACCGGCGTGTAAGCCTCTGGCACTGTGGCACGGGGGGGGGGAAGGGGGCGGGGGGGGAGTAGTTTTAATTATGTGAAAGAAACCAAAAAGGTGACAGAGCCCAGGTACTCCCGTGGCTGGGGCAAAATGCCAGGCCAAAGCCTGTGTGGTGATCTATTATGCACACTTGTGGGTGTGCAAGGGCCCGGCATGTATGCTGTGGCACGGGGGGGGGGGAGGGGGGCCAGGGGGGGGTAGTAATTTGGTTACAGTGCACTCGCGATGTAGTTCGCTTTAATTTAGTGCGGTATGCGGTTTAGTTCGGGGTCCAGAGACACGTCAGTGACCACATGATTCTATAGAAACGATACATGATGCCCTATTTGATTTAGTGCGGGTCTTGCTGTAGTGCGGGGTGCTACGGGGGTGCACTACCCCGCCTAAATCGCGAGTGCACTGTATGTGCACTTGTGGGCGTGCAAGGGCCCTGGTCATGCAAGTCACCTCGGTGCAATGGCATGTGCCCGGCCGCATGGGCAAGGCCAGGGGGTGGTGTTTGACAGCAAGAACCAGTAATGGCGCAGATGCACACTTGAGTGCAGCCATGCTGGCACCATATATCGTGCCAGTGTTCTACTTCATGCACTTCGACGTACTACGGGTACTTCAGACTTGGTACTAGACGTACTACTGTAGCACATGCAGGGCGTACAGCTGAGGAGTGCGTGCGCTGTGCCGTCGACGCAAGAACCACTTGCACTGAGTCCGTGTACTCCTGTGGTACACTTTGTACTTCTAGTAAGAGTCCACTTGCGACAGCCCAGAGCCAGCGACTCGGCGCCAGCACAGCAGCAGAGTGTGTGGGGGGGTGACTGCGAGCGCAGCAGCCGCTGCACTGGTTGCGGTGGCGAGCGGCTGGAGCGAGTGCGCAGGTGCGCGTCTTCGCTGCTGGTGCTGCCGTGGGATGGCAGTTCCTGTGAGATACTTCAAGTAGGTTCGTTTCCCGGGTTGAAAGAGCTGCGAGACACCTGTCTGGCATGACGGGAGAGCTGTCGGCAGGTTGTGTCGCAGTCCGGTGTCACAGCCGGTGTCACACAAGCGCACTTCCATACCAATCTGCCCATCCATGGAGGCTGGAGGGGGGTTGGGGCAGCCCAGCTACTTCACCTCCAAGTACTTCAAACGTGCGGAACGGACCTGGAAAGAGCTCCGACACGTCATCGCGCCCCCCCAGGTACTCGTGGCAGAAGGAGTTGAAGAAGTCGTCGCGCTGGCAGTGGCGCGGGCACACCAGCAGCATGTCCACGTCCGCATCCGGCGTGTTCACTCCCAGGCGGTACGAGCCAAACGTGCGCAGCGTCGCCACTGCTCGCCACGCGACAGCAGCGGCAGCAAGTGCGGCACAGGCGGCCAGTGGCAGAGAGCGGCGGCGGCAGCGGCGGCAGAGGCGGCCAGTGGCACAGAGCGGTGGTGGCAGCGGCAGCAGAGGCGGACAGTGGCACAGAGCGGTGGCGGCAGTGGTAGCAGAGGCGGCACAGGCGGACAGTGGCACAGAGCGGTGGCGGTAGCGGCGGCCAGTGGCACAGAGCGGCGGCGACAGCGGCAGCAGAGGTGGACAGTGGCAAAGTGCGGCAGCGGGTGAGGCGGCGTGTGGCTGGCGGCAAGCGGGGGGGGGGGGGGTTGTAGCGCGGGTGCGGGTCTGGGATGTCCAAGGGCTTGGGTGAGTGGTGTTGGGTTCGCAGTGGCAGCGTTGTTGCATCACTGGGCGCGCGTGCCGCGTCAATGTGTGTTTCTGCAGCGTGTGCAGTGCGCCGGCACACTTTGTGGGGTCGTGCAGCGATTCACGCCGGGGTGCACCCGCAGGCAAGCTGGTTGTGTGTTGTCGGCAATGCGCGCCGTTTAGTGTGTGCGAGCACGCTGCAGTACGCTGGCCTGCCCTGCCCTGAAGGCCCGAGAAATGCTGGCAGAAGTAAAGACGGCTGCCTGGGCGGTAGGCTATGCTGACTGCTGCCATGCGCCATGGCAACACACAGGAAACAGCCGGAGGCTACAGGGAGGTGCTAGGGTGCTAATTGAGTGGGAACACACTTCCTGAGCAGAGCATATGAGCCATGACTATTTGAAACCGGCTACATGCAGCCCAATGTTCTTTTTAGTTATGTCTGCTTCTGATCGGTGCGCAGGCATGTGTGATCGTGTCATTGAATTAGTGGCATATCGCCAGCGCAGCAGCAGCGCCGGCAGCCAGCTGGGCTGCCGTGGCACCCATGCACACCATCAGCAACTCACAACTAGTATGAACCCATGTGGGACGTGCAGAGGTGGTGATGTGTGCTGGACGTCCAACTAAAAAACATAACACACACCCACGAAAACTTCAAGTCATCGGTTAATCATACAGTTTTTGGTTTCTCTCCTAATGCAAGGGCACCTGTTTGTGCTGCCTGCTCCCGTCGCATGCCCCTCCCCATGGCCGAATACCCGCTGCGGGCGACACAACCAGCAGCAATTTCCTGGCAACAGCCCGAGCCCGCCCCCAGGCACGACCAGAATAAACTTCAACTGCGCGAGGGACAGTTGAACGCGTACCTGCTTGTGCTGCCTGCTCCTCGGTCATACCCCTTCTCACGGCCAGATCCCTGCTCCACGCCACCACCAGCTCCTCCAGTGCCGCTATGACCCCATCCCTCCGCGCCTTCTGAGCAGGGCTCTCGAAGCAGCCGCAGTCGTGCAGCACCTGCACCAGTTCCTTGGTGCTCTCGATGTCTCTCTGCTCGGGGGGGTTACTGTTAATGGGGGGGCTGATGCCCAGGTAGGGCGGATCCACCGCCAATCCTGCGTCGTCGCCATCGCCAGCCGCCGCCGCCGCTGCTGCTGCCGCCGCCATCGGCACAACGTGCTGGCCGTCAGTGAGCCGCTTTTAAATTTGTTCAGGAAACCTCAGCAGAATATCGCAGAACTCGGGCTGGACTGTCTAAATCATGGCAGAAAAGG
The DNA here is from genome assembly GCA_032358315.1 of Ophiocytium majus. NCBI lineage: Eukaryota > Xanthophyceae > Mischococcales > Ophiocytiaceae > Ophiocytium > Ophiocytium majus. The sequence goes on from JAULBY010099307.1 coordinate 15,545, forward strand.
AGCTTTTATGTCATGACGCCACGTGGCCACGTGTGCTTCCTTTTCAGCTCAGATCTTACTGTGGAGGTCTACAGAGCGCACGTGCAGGCAGCTATCCGCTGGCTGGAGGCCAAACAACGGCAGATCGACTAGAGTTTCAAACACAGCAGCTGCCGCTGACACCGCCATCCCCACCATCCCGCCGGGCAGCCACAAGCGCTCCGGATAGCAATTCCGGAAGACGTTACGTTTGTGAGACGACAGCAGCCCGCACCTGGCTGGTGTGTGCACACAAGAGGAGGCTGGCGGCATGGGGTGGATTTATCACGAGAAACAAGAGAGCTCATTGTGTGGACAGGTGCGTTCACAAACGCTATTCGTAAGCACACACCCTCTGGAGTCCCTACCTCACACACTCTTGACTGCTTTGCGGTGTGCAGCGCTTACAAGTGCAAGCGGTCATTGCATTGAAGCTGGGCTGCAGCTGCTAGCCTTTGCTGCCACTGTTCCTCTTACCATTCCTCCCGCAACTCCCCCGCACCGTTCGCGTCTGCATCGTGCCTGCTGCACCGACGTGCCCCATGCTGCCACCCCTGCCCGCCCTGCTCCGCACCACCCGTCCCTTGCTTGCAGCACTGCTTGAACAACCTGGTGCAGTCATGCGTGTTCACTGCGGTGGACCTAGCTGAGATTGCTCACGAGCTGGATGCGAAGGAGAGGGAGGTAATGCTGGCGAACGGCCACGACACACCTGAGGCGCTCCGATTCCTGGCAGAGGAGTCTGGCAACGTGGACGAGGCCGGCAACTTCTCGCTGCAGGCAAGCTGTCCACATACTTGTCCTTTTTTTCTGTACCTAACAAGTGTACAAGTATAAAATTTATTATAACTACACGCATCACCCCTAGCCGTCAAGGACACTGACCGGCTCGTGTAGGTGTGGGGGCTGTCTGGTGTTTTCACCAGGTGGACAAATCACCCCACACGCTTCGGCTTGGCATTTTTGCCCCAGCCACGGCAGTATCTGGGCGTTGCAACCTTTTAGGTTTCTTCCACTGCTTGTAAGGCTGTGCTTACTGCATATGCCCTTGGCACACAGCAACGGCCGGTGACGGGACTGCGTGCGCGGTGTCTAATGGCAATCTAATGACTTTTATCAATGAATAATTAACAAAGCAGGACACGTAATCTCTACTGCAAATTATGCACATTGACGTGCTTCAGAGATGCATTTCAATTTAAATACCTGGTTGTGAGACTTCACAGCGACACAGGCAGCCTACGGCGGCAGCCCCGCCGTAGCATGCATTGCCCACGTCTTCCCTTTTTGGGGGTTTGTTTCATAATGTTGATACCTATAGTACGAGTCGCAACAGCTTTCCATTGCTGACGCTACAAGTGCTGTGCACTTGTGTGTGGCCGGCGTGTCTGGCAAGCTGGTGGAGCAGGCACCTGCTGTGACTGCATGCAGCCTCCATACACCCTGCCAGATCAACATCTTGGCCTGCTTAGCCGCAGTGAATCCTGAGCACAGTGCTGGTGAGAAAGTAGTGGGTAATGAACACAGGCAGCGGCTTTTGTTGCAGTTGGTGCACACATGTACTTTAGGGTCTTGCACGATACACACAGTTTATTAGGCGCAGTAGTGGCAGCCAGACACGCGCGCGTGTGTCATTGTTGCAGTGGTAGTCGCCGTATTCCCACCGGGCACTGCCAGGCGCATGTGGGGTATTGACTCAGAGCGGGGGCGGCAATTGTGGCAACAACACCAGTACAGTCGTTGTCACCATTCAGAGTCATTTCTTGTACTAGTAAAAAAAATTGCTTTGGGAACCATCCTGGCATGGGTGTTACAAACGGTCTACACCAGCCCGGGAAGGTAATGTAGTGCTTGTGGTACTCGGAAGGGACAGCTGCACCCATGTGACCGCCGCTCCGCGCAGGTGCTGAACGAGGCCCTCAACCAGTGCTTGCCTGTGGCTGGTGGGTGTAGCCGTTTGTGTGCGCCGGTGTAACCGCCGTTCTGCTCAGGTGATCAGCGACACCCTCAAGCAGCGCTTGGCCTCTGGCTGGTGTATGTAGCCGTTTGTAACTGCCTTCGTAACTGCCGCTTCGCGCAGGTGCTGAACGAGGCCCTCAAGCAGCGCTTTGGCCTGTGGCTGGAGTCGGCGGGCAGCGAGGGCGTGGCGGGCAAGCTGGCCACCACAGGCTACGACCAGGAGGGCGGTTTCGTGTGTAACCGAAAATCGCACTGGTTTGCGGTGCGGCGCGCGCACGGGCGCTACTGGAACCTCAACTCTACGCTGGAGCGGCCGGAGCCCATCACTAGCTACGCGCTGGATGCCACGCTGCACCAGGTGCGTGCGATATACGTCGAAGTATATACTCCGAATTGCAATGTACTTTTTTGAAGGAAAAAAAGTGATGGGTCACACCGTAAAAAAATCATTATAGGCTGTTTGATGTATGTAAATATGGCGTATAATGTATTCATATAAACGTTTCTATACTAGAGAGCTCGCACTAGCTACGTGCTGGATGCCACGCTGCACCAGGTGCGAGCAATATCCTCCCTGAGGTACGTACTTTGAAGTACTTCAGAAGCTGTTCTATTGAAGTACACTGTATATGTACAATCCTGGCTGTTTTGCACCTGTGGGCGCATGCACCTACATGGATTATACATATATATACATATATATATATATATATACATATATATATACATATATACCAGTAGTATATGTATATACTACTGTAGTATACATATGTATATATATATGTATACATGGGCACTTACATGTACTATACACCGGTTTAAATTGTACTTCTGAAGTATCTTATTATTTCCCCCATGTCTTCATGTGTTATTCGTAGTTGACAATGATCGCCCATGTAGTATTATGGTACCCGCAAGTATTGCCCATATTTCCACCAGGATGTGGAGAGGTCCTGCAGATACTTGTTCGTCCCAATACCCGGCTGTAATAGTGCCAGCCACCTCTGACACTCCCCTCATGAGCAACGATATTATAACAATTCTAATCCTTTGAGTACGTAAAGAGAATTTTATACTTCAAGTGATAAAGACATCAAGTATTATACCGGTACTTTTAAGTCAGATTATCAGGTGATCTCCCAGGTCCCGCTGCTTTTATGAGTGCATTAGCTTTAGAGATTACCCAGCCGGGGGGTCAGGGGTGGTGAATAGCTAGCGATGGGTCACGGCGTACAACGTTTTTATACGTTATACAAAAGACGGCGTATTTCTACGCCCAAAAACGCGATTTACAGCGTATTTGCCGTATAAAGATGCTCATCTGCATACGTTATACGACGTATTTACATACGTTATACGGCGTATTTACATACGTTATACGATGTACAAGGCAAAAATTATACGCTGTGACCCATCACTATGAACACCAGCACGATATTACATCTTTTGTGGGTGCCAATCGTGACACCAGCACAACATTTTCCCCTACACGTTATCCCGGGTGATCCAAACGTGACAGGTTGGATTTTGTGGCCGTGAATTGCAGTACAATTTGCACTTCATTTGTTTTCTTTCACATTGTGTGTACACATTTTTTTCTTCTTCTTCGCATTTCCTCGGCCTTCAAAAAGTGGTCGACCTTCCACACAGCGTGGATACCATGCTTACAGGCATTGCCGGCGAATGCTGTCACCTCCAATACCTAATCCTCCTGGCCCCAGCTCACATGGGTGGTGCTTCTAAGTAGAAACTACGGAAGAAAAAAGTGTGGTGCGGGTCAGGCGGGCAGGTGATGACGGAACCTTGGCTTCATGCCCAAAGGCCCAGCACCTGCCGTTTTCAGTACCAGTAAGGACTCTTACTCGCACACAAGTGCCTAGTGATGGGTCAGAACGTATAATTTTGCATCATACGCCGTATAACGTGTGTGAATACGCCGTATAATGTATGCAGATGAACATATTTGCACAGCAAATACGCCGTATATCGCATTTTTGAGCGTAGAAAAAACGCCGTACTTCGTATAACGTATAAAAAACCTCATACGCCGTGACCCGTCACTGCAAGTACCACACCATGTACATGTGTGTGTATGAGTCAGTGCACACGTTTTGGTGCTTTGGCTGGTGTTACACCACCTCTGATCCTGCACACATCACCATGTTTTTTCTGATGCACCAATAGTACTGCGTCATATTTGTGTACCTTTGTGTGTGGTGAATGGTTTGCTTGGTGCTTTCACCTGTGGAGCGCGTACAAAATGCAAGCTGGGGGCCACCCCTTGCCCTTCTGCCCCGCCCCCCCCCCCCAATTTTCCAAATTCAAATACTTTGTGCCTTATAAATACCTTCAAATATACTGGACACAGTGCATGGATTGCTTTGACGCTCTCTTGGGCGTATAGACAGTCCCTCACACGCCCCTCCCCCCCCCCCCTTCTGCTGAGCAGTATCGCATGGAGGGGTTTGTTGTATTTGTGGTGCGCGGCGGCAGCCTGCCGCCGCCTTCAGAGGAGGGGCCCCACGGCACCGATGCACGCGCTCGTGGCCAGGAGCAGGACTGGTACGACCATGTGGACCTGCAGAGAAACCCTAGGTAAGGGGTGCCTGCAACTGCGTCCCGCGGTCTTGTGTAGTGTGGTTGCTGACACTGGGTGCTTGTCGGCACAGGCGTGTGCCGGCCAGCGGTGGTGTGCGCCCACGGTACAGTGCTGGATTGTGACGTTGTTCAGAGTTGAAGTCGCGCACTGTGTGTGTATGCACATACTCCTATTTTTATTTCAGCATACATGCTACTTCATACTTTGTTGAAGTATGCACTTCTGAAGTGCATATACACAAGTGTGTTTACACGTGTCCACGTGCAAGCTGCGGGCATCGCGGGGTCTGCAAATGGTACCGAGACAGCCTTGCCACGCTCACCATGGCAACACTCGCCTCCCACGCGCTTGCAAACAACTAGATAATGCTATCCTCCCGGCTACCGCCCGTCCACCCAACCATGCAACACCCTCCTAGTTCTGCACACTGCTGCAGAGAGCCTGTGCTGCCTGCCATGCGCGACACGGCAACACTCGCCTCCTAGGTGCAGCGCCAGGAGCACGCCACCCAGCTTGCCGCCTTGCGTGACTGCCCAGCCATGACATGCCCAGCCAGGAATTTTCATGCAGTACACCGGTGTGCTACATAGTAATAGGGTACGCTGGCTCGAAATATTCAGTCATAGGTGCTGATGAAGAAGAAAGCAGATATGGTAATACATTAAGTAGTTGCACAGGAAGGACAACATGTTGGAGGCGTCATTGGAGCGGCTAACACGTTAAGGCGGCTGTGGCAACACACTATACTTCGAACTGCCCACACAGACTGCCCACACAGACTTAAGACAAGAAATGAAAGTGAACACCAATAAAAACCAAAACCTCAGCCACATGAAACCTAAAAAGTCCCTACATGGTTGCTAGTCTGTGTGGGTGGCCTGTGTGGGCAGCGTGGATTATAATACACTACAAGGCTCCAAGACGGACTGAAAAAATTTTTAACCTCACCACACACATGCCGCCCTCCCCTCATGCCTTTGCACACACAGCGGCGGCGCCAGCGGCGGCTCCGTGGTGGCAGCCCCCGGCGGCGCGGCAAAGAAGTCATCGTGGGGCACCGCAGGCAAGGGGCGAAGGCTGGATGGGGCGGGGGACGAGGGGAGGGCGGGGGGCGGGGGAGCAGCGCGGCGGTCAGAGGATGATGACATTGCGGCGGCGATTGCTATGTCGCTGATTGATCAGGGCGGCGCAGCAGCAGGTGGGTTGGTGCGGTCGAAGTGCTGCTGTTGGTGTTGCCAGCTGAATGTAGGTTTTGCTTACTTCTGAAGTACTGCAGAAGTACTTCAGACGTACCGAGTTTTTGTCATTTTGGGTGCGCAACGGCCCGGGTACAATAAATGCCGGCGCGTGGCAGCCAGTCTTATTTTCGTCGTAATTAACAAGAGCAACACATTCTGTTCTCACAGCAGCGCGCCGGTCAGAGGATGACGACATTGCGGCGGCGATTGCTCTGTTGCGTGATCAAGGGGGCGCGGCAGCAGGTGGGCTGGTTCACTCGCAGTGCTGCCATTAGTGAAAGAAACCTAAAAGGCTGCTAAGAACAGATACTGCCGTGGCTGGGGCAAAATGCCAGGCCGAAGCCTGTGGGGTGATTTGTCCACCTGATGATTCAGTGTTGCCAGCTGCATGTTACATGTATTTTGCTTATTCGCGGTTCTGGGGATGCAACGGCCCGGGTATAATGGGTGACGGCGCGTGGCAGCCAATGTAAATTTTTTGCCACCACCAACAACGGCACGTTGTGTGGTCACTTAGGAAGTACCGGTACCTTGTGAAAAAGGAATTCCGCCAAAAGCAGAGGCGGATGCCCAAAAACAAGTCGAAGCATCAGTTGCTTTTTGTGTGTGACCAGCAGAAACAGTCCTTCGAAGAAGTTCAAAAAGTAGTTTTATTTTATTTTATTTTGATGAGCATGTTGCTGTCCGTTACCGTCTTGTGTCTCCCTCCTTCAAAACTGTGCCCCTCCCCGTCCCACTTCCACCGGACTTGAAACTGCCCATAAGTGCTGTCGCTTCTGAGCTCTTGTGTTCGCTGCGTTTACGTTGCCGTTCTCACGCTGCTGCGCAGGGGGTGTGGCTTTTGGCGCTCTGGAGGACGAGCCGGCGGCCGGCGAACCAGACACATGCCGCGTGCAGGTACTTCATCTCGTACTTGAAGTTTGTACATATGTTGAAGTTTTTAAAACCTGCACCTTGTGTGCAGGTACGCTGCCCGGTGGCCGCATGCTGCACCTTATCCTGAGGTTGAAGTTTGTATACTGGTAGTATAGTATGTTGAAAAACAGCTTACACCTTCTGACGCCCAGTAGCGAGCTCTGCGCCCGTGCCTGCTGGTGCCCTTCGTGGCTGCGCTTGCAGCATTTGTTTTTTTTGCATTGTGGAGCTCAGCACCATTGTGGAGCTCAGCACCACAATGCATGAGGCAGCTGCACCTTGAAGTTGGGCTGTGTATGTGTTGCTCAGCACCCGCATGTGCAGGTGCACCCGCTTCCTGCAACCTGCTCAGCGCACCCACAACATCACCTCTGCCACCTACACACGCACCGCTCACGTTGCCGCCGTTGCCGCTTGCCTGCCGCCCCGCGCCCCGCCCCGACACTTTTCTGTGGAAACAACCCATCATGGAAAAAAAAACAGATACGGATGCCAAGCGGGCGAGTCGTTCGGCGCTTCAAGAACGCCGCGCCCGCACTGCAGCTGTGGAGCTTTGTTGCTCAGCAGCTCAGCGCTGCATCTGGTGGGGGAGGGACGGCCAGCGCCGGTTTCGACCTTATAGGCCCCGGTGGCGCCTTGTTAGATCCCGTAACAGTGTCGGGCAGGGAGGGCTCCTTTGCATCGGAGGGCCTTGCAAATGCATCAGTAATGGTGCGGACTAAGTAGCGCAGGGCGTACTGCACACACGCCGGGTGTCGGCGTGGGTGGCGCCGTTTCATAAATATTTACAATCAATCGATGATCCAATGTGTGGTTCGAGCGCGTGCCTGTGTGTCTGACTTGTGGGCCTGGGCTGCGCGAGGCTTCTGCTGGTGTGCACATGTGTGTTGTGTGGCGTGCGCGTGCGCTTGGTGCAGCGTGAGCTTCACATTTTGCACCTGCCGGCTGCGCACCGCATGCGAGCGTCGACGAGGACGGGCGCAGTAACTTCAAGTTGCACTTGAAGTGTGCGAGCAAGTCATTGAAGTCAAGCTTTGCACACACGGTTCTGACCAAGTGGATAGATCACCACACAGGCTTCGGCCTGGCATTTGCCCCAGCCACGGGAGTACCTGGGCTCGGTCACCTTTTTGGTTTCTTTCACACACACCGTGGCGGGACAGCGAGACCGCGGCAGGCATGAGGCCGCAGCTGAGCCGGTTCGTGCGCATGATGGGGGCGCCCATGCTGTTGGGAGTGGCGGCACCGCTCTCACTTGCTACTCCCATACGCGAGGTCAGAATGCGAATTCACCAGGCCGTGCAGGCAATGGCGCCAGCACCGGCAGGCAGGCCCTCGCGTGCACGCCAGCCACTCGCACTTTACCGACAGCACCTGACGCAGCTGATGATGCCACCCTCGTGGCACGCCTAGCGCCACCCCATCCTGACTTGCGACATGCTGCACTCGTTTCCTGCCATCCGGGGCCAGCACCAGCACCAGCAGAAGCGGGGACCCCAGCGCGCCATCATACCTTCCCAGGCCAGCAGCTGCGCGTCGGCTGCCGCTGCTGCCGCCAACGATGACCTGGAGAGAGTGCTGCAGGAGGAGCTGGAAAGCTCCAAAGCCGCAGGTCAGAAGACCCCGCATCACACAACTCGGAACCCGCACATGCACGCAGCGACACGCCATCAGCAGCAGACGACCAAGGTATCGATGGTATGAATTGAAGGGCGCGCTGTTCCGGGCATTGCTTGAGCTGAAGGAGTTTGCAGACAGGCAGTGTACTTGTTATCAGGTGTAGCCTCAAGAAGAAAAAAAAGGAAGCAACCGTCTGTCTACCTCAGCACACTCGTGGTGCATGCGCCAGTGTGCAAGCCACCAAGGCAGTCTGGTCTACTGACAATGTGTCTGTCATGTCATGCTTGTCGGCACAGCTGACCATATCACTTGCGGGCTGGCCGATGGCCCATGATGAGCCTGTGTGTGGCTCTGGCATCCGGTCCCCGCTGGCTAATTGGCCACAAACTTGACAACTCTTTGGCAGTGTGCACAGCCCAGCCCTCATGGACACTGGCCAGCACGTGTAGGTGTGTGTGCTGTCTGGTGTCTGACTAGGTGGGAAAACCACCTTACAGGCTTCGGCCTGGCATTTCTGCCCCAGCCACGGCAGTATCTGGGTTTAGCAACTTTGTACGTCTCTTTCGTAGCCCTTCACCACACTGTGCCACCCCACTACCAGTACCTGCTGTGATGCGGTGTTCATGCATCTCGGATAGGCTATTCTTACTCCGCCGCACTGCCGCGAGTGCCGCGAGCAGTCACAGTCTGTCCGCGAGACATTGCCGTTGCGGCAGCACTAGCACACACACACGCGCACCGCCGTTCCAGCACGCCCGCACACTCAACAACGCTTGCGGGTGTGCACACTGCGCGCCCGTGCGGCAGACGCGACTGGGCTGTTGGATGCGCACCCTACCCACCCGATTAGGCTAGTCATAGTTTGTAACCGTGCGCACGTGAGCTCGTGTCTCTGGACTTACACAAACTACAAGTTTGTCCCCGGTGCCCACATGCCCTCATGCCTCCATGAACCAATACACAAACTTTGAGTTGCGGCTGTGTGCCACCGTGCGGGATCCTGCGCCCGTGCGGCAGACGCGACTGAGCTGCTGAAGCGCCTCAAGGAGAAGGGCTTCACGCTGGCGCACCAGCACCAGCGGGACAGAGATGCAACGGGACGTGACCTGCTGTACCTGGAGGGCACCGGCGCACCGGGGGAGACCATCACCGCCACGTTTGAAAGGAAGGACAAGGTACAACCCTTGCCGGTATCAAAATACCGGTAGTACTAGGTAGTAGGTATTCCCCTTCTTCTGTATTATAGTACCTGTGTGCTACCATAATAATATGCGCCACCCTATAATAATATGCTACCACATAATAGTTATTATGCGGTACTGCCGTAGTACGCACTTGTTGAATTGTGTGTGTGTGTTAACACTGCTGTACCTGGAGGGCACCGGCGCACCGGGGGAGACCATCACTGCCGCATTCGAGATGGAGGACAGGGTGCGTCTGGTGTGTTATGCCACTTAGTTATAATGTCCTAGATTAGTACTTCGAAGTACTTCTGTGGTGTTGTGAGTGTGAGTGTGTGTGTGCATCATTGCTGAAGTATGGAAGTAGTTGAGTGTATGCACAAATGTTGGTGTACCTGGAGGGCACCGGCGCACCAGGGGGGACTTCGAAAGGGAGGGCAGGGTGCGTATGCGCTGTGTGCGCTGTGTGCACCACCAGCATTAGAATACACTATTCTAGTATTATGACGTGATGCTGCAGTAGCACATGTCCTACATACTTGTTGCTGTGTGTGAAAGAAACCAAAAAGGTGACTGAGCCCAGGTACTCCCGTGGCTGGGGCAGAAAGCCAGGTATGTGCGTATACTATGTATGGATTCCAAGGCAACATTTTTTTTATTCCACTTGTTTTTCCTGACACAAGCCTTTGGTGTTGTATTACTCAGAAGCATCCCTAGCCCTTAAGGGTACTCACCGGCGCGTGTAGGGTGTGGGCCACTGGTTCTGACCAAGTGGATAGATCTCCACACAGGCTTCGGCCTGGCTTTCTGCCCCAGCCACGGGAGTACCTGGGCTCAGCCACCTTTTTGGTTTTCTTTCACATGTGCTGTAGTACATCATAGTTATCGCTGGCTGGCATATCACCCACATGTTTCGCTGTACGCAACTCTTGGTGCTGGAAACAAGACTATAAAGGTACACAAGTGTAATAGTTCATTAGTGTAATAGTTCATTAACAAAATCGGTTGTGGTTCCTGAAGAAAGAAAGCTTGACAAATGATTGGGGAAGTACGCAGACAGGGAGATCTGCAGCATCCACCATCCCAAGCGCCATACACCTACAGTAACGGCACTTCTCTAGAGTACTACTAGGTACAGTACTGTCCCACGGTGGTACTCGAAGTAGCTGCTGTTGACGTATCATAAAGACATACTTCTGATGTGTAGTACATAGGTCATATACTGCATAATGTACATGTATGCCACGAAGTAAATAGTACTGTCGTGTTCTGAAGTAGTCGCGCGGGCTGAACTCTGGTTGGACCAGAATTGATGGGTGGGGCGTGTTAATTTGGGGGCTCTCACCAACTGTGTGTCTGAAAAATCATACTTCAAAGTAGCATAAATTTGCTACAGTCGACCACGCAAGACAATGTGCGCATACGTGGGCTTGGGAGGCGCAAAATACTTGACTAACGTGCTATAACTATCAGTTTGAAGTTCAGCCCGGCGGCAGTTCGGGACCAGACGCACCATTACCGTTACTGTGTGTGTCGGTACATTTGAGCTATCACTGCCACGTGCGAGGGACAGGCCGCTGCAAGCTGAGCTTTCAGCAAGAGCGTACGCTGATCTCAGGCCCTGCCCCTTCCTCTCCCCACCTTCTTCCTCTCCTGCCCTGCACAGACTCTGCAGGCAGGGAAACCCAGAGCACCATCCAGCGTCCCAAACCTCCTACGTCAGAAGTACTGCCGCACTACTACTGCACTACTTCAACTACAAGTACTACTACTTCAACTGGTAGCCGGCTGGCACCTGCTAGCCCTTTCTCTATTCGTGCACATTCTTTGCAGTGCATTTGCCTTGGCACCTTTAGTGGCCGTGCTGGCATACATGACATGGGCTCTTGCACGCCAACACGTGCAAATAAATAAAACTACTACTTCAACTACAAGTACTTCTGATATACTTGAAGTACTACTGTAGTAGGTCCCACTGAGGTACCAATACTGTGTGTCGGTACATTTGAGCTATCTGCCATGGTTGAGGGGCAGGCCACTGCAAACTGATCTCCAGCACTGCCCATTCCCTCACCCCACCTTCTTCCACCCCCACCCTGCACAGACCGCCTCCACAACATCGGACAACCAAACAGGCTAGTGCCTATGTGCCCGCACATGCACATGCAATCCCTGTGGGCAAGTACACAGGCACTCACACATCATGCTCGCGTGCATACGGTTGGGCTCGTGGCTAGGGAAGAGAGCAGCGGTAGGCCAAGTGTAGTGGTGCCGCCTTATGCAGCGCGGGCGGGTGTGTGCCACATACTTGCCTGTGCCATTGCCCGCCACCAACTGGACGTTTCCTTTCCTGCTTTAGCAGGTGTTTGTGATCTGTTGACCGTGCAAGCGCTGCTGTGCTACCATGGCCGCCTGCCTCTTGTTTGTTGTTAGCGCCGTTACCTGACTGCACACAAGTGTATACAGCGCAGCTGGTGTATGTATTCGACCCCACCCTGTTTTATGCAGCCCAATACTGTGTTGCGTCTCTTAACCCGGCTGGATGAAGCAGGTGTCGCCCTGACAACAGCAAGAACCACCTTTCTATCATTATTCAGGGCACACACAGCACCGTTGTGTAACCCTACTTGGTAACCTTGTTCGTGTAGCCTAGGACATTACCATATGTCGAAGTATGCATTATGGCCCAGGTAAAGTATTTACTTCATACCCCATGGTGCCGCAGCAACGTGCAATGACTGTACTGGCCGCATGTTGTGCTTGTTAGGGGGCACCATTGTTGGGGGCAATGGTGCATCTGCAAGCAGTGTGCACGCTCACGCCTCTGTTTGCGCACAAAAGCGATACTTGAACAAAATCAAATAGGGCATTGTGCATCGTCTACTACAACAGTACTTCAAAGTATACATCGAAGTACTATTATCATGTGATCCGTGAAGTAGGCCTCTGTACCCCGCATTAAACTGCATACCGCACTGAATCGAAGTGTATTGAATTGCGAGTGCACTGTGCTTCGAAGCGTACAAACTTCGAAGTACCACGTAGTATATATTTGCAACTACGTCAAGGAGTCCCACTATTCTGGTTCTTATGACCGGAATTGCTGTAACCTTGCCACTGTGGCAGTCGGGACCTTTGGGTGCCTGGGAGACCAGAGTGAGCGCGCGCTGGGTGCGGTTGCGGAGGAGTGGGCTGGCAGGCACGCGAGTCAGACGGGGCCTTCCCCCTCTGGCCTCAAGTGCA
>JAULBY010099418.1:0-28273 GCA_032358315.1 Ophiocytium majus
CTTGAAAAGCTATTAAGACGCATTGCTTGCCGTCAATATCTCCATCTGTTGCAAAGTGAATTTGTATATCTTTGCAATAATTTCTATCGTAGATTACCGCCTCCAACTCCCCATCAAACTCTTGTAGCTTTAATATCATTAAGGATTTGTTCTTTTACTTTCATAATTTTATTTCCACTTTTTTATGCAATGAGTCATGTCTTAAATTACTATGCCAAAAACCGAAACAAAGCAAGCCAAACGCTGCCAAGACAAAAATCACAATAAGCATAGCTTCTTTATCTGAATTTTTCATAATCTGTTATTGTTTGATGCTCATTAATATTATTACTTTAGGCAGTCCTTTTGGTATTTTGTAGCCACATATTTCCATTTTGCAAAAATCTTGACCGTAATGAAGAACCTCCATCTCCAAAGCCTCTGGTCTTTCCTTAGCTAATTGGTTTAGTTGTTCTAGTAGTTGTTTAAGTTTCATTTCTTACTCCGTTAGCTCCCTTTAATGTCCATCTAGTCCCATAATCTGTACTTTCATACTCACCAACTTCAATGCCTAAATTACAAACAAGTATTTGCAACGCAGTCTCCATTTCTTTATGGATTTTGCTTATATAAATATCTTGTTCTTTGCTAAGATGCCTCTCTCCATAGGCATCCTCAAATAGTTGTAACCCTAAAATTTCAGCAATATCATCTTCTACATTACTATTCCCATAGGGGCGTTTAGGATTTATTTCTGGCGCGCCGAATTCGCAATCATTCCAAGATACATACATATTTCTTAATAATTTTAAATGATTCTCGCTGACTATAAACTTTTTCATCTACTCCCCCTTAATTTGTTTTAAAATCTCGTCACGCAAAAAAATTGCCTTCTGGGCCAATCTTGCAAGCTCCGCAATAAAAACTTCGTCTCTTTCAACTCTGATAATTACCAATTGCTTTTCTGGTATTTTACAAAAGCGATTGAAGGCCACAAAATCTAACCACTTTCTACCGCTAATCCAAAGCCCACCTTGAACTTGACATTTATGATCTGATGGTAAAACTGGATTTAACAGAATGTTAGAGTGGGCTTCTGCCTCTAAATTCTTAATCTCAATCAATCCGTCATCATCAATTAGTCCGTCAGGAGAGTAGCCAAAATTACCGCAATCACTTTTAAACATACCGATCGACTTTTCCTCACCAGCTTCATCTAGTAAAGTAGTTCTAACAACGTTCCAAGCTTTCTCTTGATACATTTGCCTAGCTAAACCCTCAAAATCATTACCAGCCTGCATAGCTGCACTTTTAAAAGAGCTTTCGGTCGTTTTTTCATAAAGTAACTCTAAAGCCAATTTCTTGGCATATTTTGGGAGTGTCGCACTTTCTTTGCTGGTTGCTGGTGTGATGATACTGCTAAAATTAGAAGCGGTTGCCACTCCCTTTCTATGCTCTAGCCATGCATCTGAACCTTGCTCGCATAGGATTATCTTAGGCATCTTTTACCTCAACTTTATGTTCAACTACGGCATCTGGCTTATCCTTTAACTTATCCATAACTTCTTGAAACTTAGTAGCTGGCAAGTCGATAATTAAACCAGAAGCAAGACCATAAAATTTGCAGATACTAGCAATAGGGATTCCTTTAACCTTAGCTAAGTTTCCTATTTCAATTCCTTGCTCTGAATCAATAGTCTCAATTTCATTTTCAACTACCTTCTCTAAATCATAGTCTTGATTATCAAATTCTGTAATTTGCTCGATTTGCTGAATACCGCTAAAGTGAATTTTGCAAGCTCTACGAATAATTGCCACTTTTGCCTTTTCTTCAAACCATTCTTTCCAAATAAAGTCTTGTTTTGCCTTTCCTTTAATTTTGTTGATTTCAGCTAAAGACATTGTTTCACAGAAAGAAACCAATCGCCCCCCTACTGTGTAAGAAATATGGCAATATCCACCGATTACATCAGCTTGGATTCTATTGAAGGGGTCTTTTACTTCTAAAGAGAAGGTTGTTGTGTCGCCCTCGCTTTTTACTACAAAATTATCTCCCTTGTAAACTAACTTGCAGTCAATGTTAGCATCTGGGTAGGCTCTTTTGATTGAATAGATAAAGCCTCTATACCCAACTTGTAAGTTTGCAGTCGTCCCGTACTTTATTAAATGGCAATGCTGCCTTCCGTCAATTTCAAGTTGTAAATCACAGGCTTGTTTGATAGCACTTTCGATACTCGCAGGGCTGCATTTAGATAAATCTTTCTTATCGTCTCCTATTGTCTTTTTTATTTCATTAAGAACGCTAATTACATATTTAGAATGGTTAGCCCCTAGCTCTGATTTTAGAAGTAGGGAATTGTTTAAGTTATTTTCTATTAATTGAAGTGTCATAATTTTGATTGTTATTTAGTAATAATATTCTTCCCAGTTAAATTCATCCATGAATTACCTCGGCTTTAAGTTGCTTAATTTTATTCTCAACCCACATAAGCTCATTCTTCCCGTTATTTATTTGATCTCTTATTTGGATCATTGCATTTCTTTTGGCTTCCAAGTCATTTTCAGCCTCTACCTCTAAAATCTTGGAATATTCTTCGATCTTAGTGATGCACACTTTAAATTTCGGCATTTTCTTCCTCGGTTTCAGTTAATTCTAAATACTCTTTGCACAAATCTTTGATTTTTTCCGCAAACTTTCTCTCGCTATCAGATAAATCTTCCGACCCGCCTTGTCTCAAAGTAGATACGCAATCTCTTAAATCGTCATGAGTATTCTCAAAACGGCAATAGCTCATATTCGGCATTATTCCCCCTTCAATTGTCTTAAAGTGCAATCAGCACCGCCAAAACTATCCACCAGTTCTTCAACTTTTTGGCTGATGTCTTCTTGAACTTCCTCAAGTTTTTTCTGTAAAATCTCGATAGCCTCATTAGCAAACTCGATAAAATCTTCTGGTGACAAATCACCTTTTGAATTATCAGTCATACTTTGCACGTCTTGTAAATAATCTTTTTTGTCTGGGACTAATTTCATATCTTTTAGATTAGTTGATATTGTCAACGCATATTATACGTTGGTTTTTTAATATACAAGCGATTATTTTAATATTTTTTAAATATCTCCTAATGCTAAGCCTAGTCTAGCCCCAATCTCCTTGCAAATCTTTATTTCGTCAGATAATTCATCAAAAATAACTTTCTCGGATTCAGCGGAAATATCTTTTAAACGTGATATGTTTTTTTGGAGAAATTCCGCATTTTTCTTGTCAAGAAAATCTTTTGATAATGTTTCATTTAGAAGCAATTGGTCAAAGATAACAAGCCAGTTGGCCATTTCTAAGATTTTGTCTTTCATATCTGTTGAATTAGTTGGTAGATTTTTACCGCAGCCTTTTTTGCTGATTTCTTGAGCGTGGCCCAGTCTTCATCAGAAATAGGATTTCCTAAGTGGTCAACATCTTGCTGGCCTTCAAGCTTCATGAATAAGTCAATCAAGTCTATCACCCGTTGATCGAATTTGTAATCATTATCAATCATCATCTGAGCCACTGAATAAAACGCGAGCACGGCTTTGTGTCCGTGAACTGTATCGTCTTGCTTGTTTCTCATAGTTAGATAAATCTCATGAGCTTTGCGATCCAGTCTGCGGAGTATCTTGGCTTTGTCTTTGTTACCAATTAACTCGATGATAAGAGCTTGCGACAATGCTTCGATGTCATTAACTTTGCCCTTCATGCCGCCTTGTGTGAGTTGGAAGAAACAGAAAGGGATGATGGCTTGAAGGATTACTTGTCTATCTGTTATCATAAACTTTTAGTTGCTTAAGTTGTTCTTCTGTAAATTTGTAGCTTAATCCATAATCCCTTATCACTCTTTGCTTTATTGCTTCTGGATGGTCATTAATGTATCTACTCAATTCTTTGCATAAATCCCGTACTAAAAATTCTAGGTAAATATTTGTTAGTTTTTGATTATTTTCCTCAAATAAATACTTAGCATAATTAGATGCCGAATGTTTTTCTTTCTTTTTTCTTAATCTACTAGCCAACAAGCCTTTCGAATATAAATATTGTTTTAGTGTTTTAATCATTCTTACCTCAATTTAATTGTTAATAATTAAAAGAACCTTCTCCCATTCTTCCAAAGCTTCTTCTTTTGTATCGCAAGTTATTGTTAAATCTTATTTATCATCCCCAAAATTAAAAAAATATTTAGCATTTTCATTTAATGATTGTAATGCTGCCTTTGCTAATTCAGACCCTTCATCTGCTAATTTCTGCAAAACAGCAATGGTAAACTCCAAAGATCCAGCTAGTTTTCCACAAGCCTCCTCTAATTTAGCTATTCTGCCGATAGTTCCCATCTCTTCTCTAATATTATTCATTTAATCCTCATATTTAAAGTTTCTATGTAAAATGTTTTTTCAGCCTCATTATCAAAAACCTCGCAACCAGAAAATTTGCTTCTTTTGTGTTGTCTTCTGCAAGTTGCCTAGAGATTTCGTAGTTAGTTGTTTTCATTTTATTTTTCCTTTCATTTTATTTTTTTCACAAAATTCTTGCATTCTTAACCAGAATGGCTTTTCCCAAGATTTAAAAATCTTCCAATAGTCTCTATATTGCATTTATTCCCCCATTAAATATTCCAAAAACCTAACCTCAAACTTGGTCAGCTTCGGAGTTTTGTTTTTATCTTCCGCAAATTGTAAAATAAAATGAGGCTTTATCCCAAGCACTTCTGAGTACTTGTAAATCAATTCAAGCGTTGGTTTCTTTTTACCACTTTCAATAAGATTTGCTATTGCGATATCGCTTGTTAATTGAAAAGCTTCAATTACCACTGGTTTTTTTCTATATTTCATTTCTTACTCCCTAAAAATTATTATTATCAATCTCTGAAAACCTTTGAAATTCACCCTCAAAGTGTAACTTAGCATCGCCACATTTCCCATCGCGAACTTTGGCAACCATAGCATAAGCCACACCCTTAAGTCTTTGCATCTCAGCTTCCCACTGTCTTAATTTTACTGCATCATCTGGCTTCTGTCTCTCAAGATAATATTCGGGTCTAAAAGTAAATATTACCACACTTGCATCCTGTTCAATCGAACCAGACTCGCGTAAATCTGAAAGCATAGGGCGTTTATCGTCTCTTGATTCAACAGCCCTTGAAAGCTGGGACAGAGCAATGATTACAATGTTGAATTCCATTGCCAAATCCTTCAGAGTATTCGTAATTTCAGTGACATCGTCTACGCGTTGCCCCTTTGTTTTGTGCTTGATGAGTTGGAGGTAATCAATAATCACCACTTTGCCCTTAGTTCTGTTTGCAAATCTTTTGATCTGGTAGCGAAGTTTTGGCAAGGTTAATCCGCCGTTGTCTTCGATAGTAATCGGCAAAGTATCGGCAACAGTGATGGCGTTTTGAAAGGCTTCAAATTCGTACTGAGAATTCAGATTGTTGTTTTTTAATTTTGTTAAGTGAATCGAGGAAAGGCAAGCAATCATCCTTTTTGAGATTTGATCGGCTTTCATTTCTAAAGAAATAAATAAAATTGGGTTTCCTTCCTTAGCCAGTCTCAAAGCCATATTTGCGACCAAACAACTTTTTCCCATAGCGGGACGACCCGCAATTATCACTAGATCACCAAGATCAAATCCATTAATAATTTCATCAATCGCTTTGTAACCAGAAGAAATCGAAACAACTTTATCTTTTGAAAAAGCTTCTCTTGCAGATTTGCCAAAAGAAATTGGTTGATTTGTGGATTTAATCGAAATTGTTTCAAGCTTCTCTGTTATTGCCTCTTTAATTTCTTGGCTGTTTTTAGAAGCATCTAAAAGCATTTCCTTAGCGGAAAGTGTGATCTCCTCTAATTCTCTTTTGTACCTCAATTCTCGTAAGATTTTCAGGGTTTCTGTAGCATTTATTAGAGTTTCAATACTTCCTAAAAGTTTGGAAGTATAACCTTTTAAATTCAAGCTTTCAAAGAATTGTACTAGACTGATTTGATTAGCAGGTGCCGAATTCTTGATGCAAGAGTTGATGTAAGCGAAAATCTTTTTGTGGTTGGAGTCTAAAAAATCTTCCTCTTCTGCCCCAGTAATCATAATAAAGTCATTATCTTTGATGATATACCCAAGCATTGCTTGTTCTGCTTCCAAGTTAAAGTGCACTAGTATTTGCTCCATTGAGTTGAGTTAAAGGAAGTTGCCTCTGGTTTGCTTTCAAAGCTATTACCTTCCCAAGTTCTTACAGCAGCTTTCCAGTCCTTCATTGGATTCTTGCCCACTTTCCATCCGTTACTTTGGTAAAAGTTAAACCACTTTTCAGGATTGACTGAGTTTTTTCTTTCTTGGCAATAATTAGAAACTTCTTGGAGGGTTGGACGAACAAAACCTTTAGGTTTTTTCTTAGCTTCTTCACCTTCTTGTATTTCTTTTCCTTCTTTAGTAGTTGTTGCTTCTTTGTTGATCGTTTGTTGATCGTTTGTTGATGAATTGTTATCTGGTGTGTTATCTGGTGTGTTGCTCTCAATTATTATATCTTGATAGAGATTGTAGTTTGTAAGTGTGATGAAGGTATGTAGCTTTGTTGCTTTGATTGTTATTTCGTGTGTTGATTTTAGCTTAGTTAGGGCAGTGCGTACTTGTTGAATTGTAAGAGTGGTTGATTTACCTAGCTTCTCAAGCGATGTTATTACTTGACCCCTTGATATGTCTATGCCCTGCCATTTCTTATTTTCAAAGTTAGCTGTGAGAAGAAGATGCAGAAATACGCGGCAAACATTAACGTCCGAATACCATTCCCATTCTATTATTTTGCGATGAAGCTTTACAAATCCAATGCTCATTAATAACCTCGTGGTTTTGAACAAGAGAAATCACCTTTCTCTAATGTATAATTAAACATTTCATAATCATTTTCTTCTATAACATGAGCAAAAACACTATCTCCACAAGATTTACAGACTTTTATAGCTTGAATTTGACTTCCCAAAAAAAGATTTTTTGTTCTGGCAATATCTTCCCAATCGCAACTACCGCAGCGGTAGACTGCTATTACTCTGCTGTTAGTAGCTTTATCTACTAAACCGAAATTTGTTTTAAAAGTTTTCCAAGCTGTTTTTAAAGTTTTGATGTCATCAAAACTTTGTTTGACATATTCTTCTAATTGACATCTAGTTTCAGCAACGAGTTTTAAATTATCTATTATTGATTTTACAGAAATAAATTCTGTAGGTTCGGTGCTATTTATTGTAGTTGGTTTCATTTTGATTTAAATTACTTGTTAATACTTGGTTCTTGATGTCGTTTGAATAAAACGAGAATTGCCTGTTTACCGCGTCAATAATGATTTGGGGGGCGTTTATTCCATTTAATGAATCTAGAAGTTTGGCGATATGCCTGCGATGTAGCTTATTTACTAACTCTACTTGGTCAACTGTATTTTTCATGCTCCTCGTTTTTACTTGTTAAATTTCTTCTAACACTCTCAACCCCTATTCCTAAGAGTCAAGCTAAAAACAGTCTCTCCTGCGCGTCAAGCCTAGACAGCGGCTTTCCCTTTATCCGCTACCAGTACTTTGCGAATAAATTGATCTCATCAAGCTTTAAGCTCAATTTCAACTGAAGATCGTATGGTTGCGGTGACTAGCCTCGACACTAGCGATCTCTTGGTTATGAGCCAAGTGAGATACCACTTCTCCACACCGCACATAATTTGTTTTAGCCCCGCACCTCTTACTCCCTTTCGGGCGAACTGCACATCACGACTCGGAAACCGAACCGCTAAAACTTGCCCTCAAATTTTCCCTCTTATGCTTCATCCCCCGCTACGCAGTGAACAAAACCTAACACACTAGCAACTTTCAAAGACTTGTCAAAATAACAGGTAGGCTTTCCCCTCTCTAATTCACTAATAAATCTAATGCCAACACCGGAAACTGAAGCTACTTGAGCTTGTGTTAGCTTCTGCTCACGCCTCTTTTTGCGAATCAAAGCCCCCAAATCTTTTGCTGAATTTATTATCCCGATCGGTATATTCTTATCAATATTTGTCATTTTTTTAAGCAAAAAAGAATAAATAATCCTGATCGGGATTATTTTCTGACACAGATAAATAATTTACTTCTTCCAGAATCTATTATTAATTTTGTGCCAGAAAAGACCTCTATCTTAATTGACTAGTTGTTAAATGAATAATTCCAAAACTCCGGACAGCTAGCCAATCAGATTGAAAAACAACATTACCCATTATGTATCAAATGTCAATATAATTAGCAATTATCCCCTCTCACACAAAATAGAAGTTGAAAGATAGAAAAAGTTGATCTAAAATTCGCCCATATTTTTAACTAATTTAGAATTTTATGAGTGAATTAAGTGTTATTAAGGTTGGCGATTTAGAAATTAAGAAAACCACGGTTGAAGGAAATGATTATCTTTGCATAAGCGATTTTGTTCCAAAAGAAGGAACTGTTGGTAGCGGAATAACTATTATTAATTAGTTAAGCTCTAAAAGAACTATCGAATTCTTGGGTCTTTGGGAGCAATTAAATAATAAAAGTTTTAATGTTATGGAATTGCATAACATTAAAAATAAAGCTAGTGATGACGGTCGATTTTCTATATCGGTTAAGAAATGGACTGAACAAACTAACGCAATTGGAATCAATGCTAAGTCTGGTCGATACAATAGCGGAACTTATGCGGTATCTAGCTTTACGCCATCAATTTTCATTTTATTTTCATGTTATTATCTTGTTTGTTGTTGAATTTTAGGATTTGTTTTTCTCTTGAAACTTACGGCTTCTTGATAAGATTTAGTTTGACGGCCCTCGAGAAACAAGCCTCTAACCCACTTTCCTTCGCTGTTAGCTTCTGGAGCGCGAGATTTTACTAAGTCGCTGACCGCTTTCTCGTCAAGATTGCTTTTATCATCAAGAAAAGCATCAATTCTTAATCTATCACGACCCTCTTGCAACTTCGGACTCTCAAAGCTCTGATAGCGCAATTGAATCTTGTTATCTTCGAATCTGTTTTGCCACATCCTAGCGTAGCGCGGCAGGTTCATGATGTAAGTTGTTTCTGACTGGTCACTTTCTCTAACCGCTTCGGCCGCACTTACCGAAATTGAGTAATCAATCGGAGCTGGCAAATTTCGCTTTGGATTCGAAAGCATCGTCATCATCTTGTTCAATGTAAGCGAAAACAAGCCGTCTCCCTTAAAATTCTCGTCAGTAATGACATGAGTAATGTAAACAAAAGTGCCAACATCTTCAGCCACCCGCATTGTTTCTCGGTAGTGCGGGCAGTTTATCAATGCAATAGTTGCAGAAATTGGCTTCCCTGCTTCGTTTTCAATGATAAATACATTTCTGTTTGATTCATTCTCAAAAGATGTCGAAAGCCATTCTTCGCTAATCTGCCAAAGTTGATGCGGTTCGTGCAGAGTTTTCAAGTGCTCGCCGCGAGTTCGCAAGCTTTTGTCTAAGTCAATTTCCGATTCAGTAGCTAGTCGATTAAGCATTGAGATAAGCTCAACTTGTTCGCGCATTGTTTGTTCAGTGTTGACAATCTTTAAATAAAATTGCTCGCCGTCTTTTTCAAAAAATTCTTTTCTTCTATTGTTTGAGAACATTTTTCATTTCCATTTTATTGTGAAAAATAATTATTTCTTGCACGCTCATTTTTTCTAAGTCAAAAAGATGATTGATGAACTCTGAATAACTGATTTTTGATTTAGCGATTACTTTGTGCAGTTCTTCGTCAGATACACGATTAAACCAAATTTCTATTTTTTTGATGAGCTCTTTTTTTAAATTAACAATCATAACCCGCCTCTTTTAAAAGTTCTTGAAGTCTCTCTAGCTGATCTTGAAGTGCATGCTCGAATGATACGATCAAACGCACCATCTCATCCGAAATTTTTTCAACGTCAGTATTATCAAGATATTGCATTATTGCCACGCTCATTTTTTCTTTCATAAATTTTCCAATTTAAATTTTTTTTTACGTCCAGATTTTCTCTTTCTAGCATCTAGTTCAATTCTTGCGTCTTTTAGTAATTTGTAAGCTGTAGGAATAGAGCATTGAAACCGTTTAGCTACTAGACTTGAGCCGCCTTCCAAATAAATTTGCTTCAATGTTTCTTTATTCATCTTTCTGTTCTTTAATTAATTGTTGCAATGCGCCGATTCTTGCTTCAAAACCTTTTTTTGTAATAAAATTAGTCTTAGCTACTTTCATCCTTTCCAAAGCTTTCTTTTTAGAATCAAGCGTGGGCCAAATTTTTGGCGCTAACCTAAGCCAATATTCCAGCGTTTCATCGGTTATGCCGTTGTCTTGATATTGATATAAATTCATAAGCAATAGTACCCCAAACCCAAAAATGTTGCAAAAAATACGATTTCGCAAAGTAAAATAAAAAGTAAAATGTCGCGCAGTTTGTTTTTCATAAATTATTTAATTAGTTCGCAAAGTTCAGAAATATGGTCATCGATAGCGTTTAGCCGGCGATCAATTTGGTTTAGTTTTGGCGAGTGTTTAGCGTATATCTTACGGCGCTCTGTGTTTAGCTTGTCTTTGATTTCGGAGCGGGTTTGAACTAAAGCTTTTTCTTCTGACTTGAGTTCTTTGATTTTTAAAAGTGTTTTGTTTTTCATATTTTTACCTTTTCTGTTGATTTTCATTTTCTTTTAGAAGGTCGGCAACGGCATTTAAAATAATAGTGCTTGGCTTCTTTTGGAACTTGTCCAATTCTTCATCCACTAATTCTTCGCCGGCTTTATCCAAATTGAAGCCCATCATCATTATGTTAAATTGCTTATCGTGTAAATGATTCTCAATTCTAGCGGAAGCAATCTTTTTAAGTGATTTTATAGCTTTCATATTTTTTACTTAATTAATTATTATTTGTTGCGTTATTTTTTAAGATCAACCGCGAATCTTGTTGCTAATTGAAATAATCCAGCGCCGGATGTTTTATCTAAAATAGCCATGTCGAATCCTGACTTCAGAATTTCCGTCATTCTTTTTTGAGTCTTTGTTTTTGAAGAGAAATTCTCTTGAATAGATTTGCTATTTATTGCACTAGATGCGCTTACTAAATATTTCATAACTTCTTATATTTTGATTATTAATTTCTCGAAACATCTCTTGTTCTGCGCCACAATAAGGGCAAATCAAGGTTTCGGTGCTAGATTGTTTAATATCTAGCTTAGTCATTTTCCACCTCTGGCATAAAAAATTGTTTTCCCGCTCGCATAATAATTTTTATTTCATTAGCTTCTTTTGCCCACTCTGTGCCGTCTTGATTTTCTGGCAAAACATAAGTCGCAACCCTTCCAAACATTCTATAGCTAAAAATGTCGCCTGCTTCTGGCTCAAAGATTGACTCGCTTAAGCTTTGAATATAGATTCTTCCGTTGCTATCAAGAATATCTAAAAGCGTGTTGATGGTTTCAGGTGATTCGATTTCCCAAAGTCTAAAATCAAAATAAGGCTCTGTGAATCCGTCATCTTTATCATCAAAATTCTCATTCTCAATTTCTAGCTCAATTCCAAACTCTTTCATCATATAAAGAGCTTTGATTGGGCAAGTGTAATAATATCTAGTCATTTATCTCCTCCAATAATTCAGGGTTTTCAATATATCCTAAAGCTAAATCATGTTTCATGATTAACCCCTCAAGCAATATAATTCCGCTTCATCAAAGAAACTAAAACTCTCGCAAGCTCCAATATTATCGCGGCTAGTTTGGAACTCGTTAAATAGAGGATTATATTTGATTTTGTAACCGTTGATTAACAAGCTAGTTTTGCCACTAGAAAGCTTTTTAAGAACATCGAAGTCACGAGGAAAAAGACCTAATTGGAATTGGTCGATTAATTTAGACCAAACTGGAACTTTTTTGAAATAAAGAAAATGCTCTTCGTTGTTTAGAGTTACCTTAGCTCTGAAATAACCTTTTAATTCGTTTTCTAATTCAAGAAGCTTTTTATTCTTAATGATGAAGTGTTTCATAATGTTTACTTATTTAGTTATTATTGACACTTGTTGAGCAACTGATAATTGATCGAACTTTTTAAATTTTGCGATTAAAGTTTTTAACTCTTCGATTCCGTTGATAACTTCAATTTTAAAGATTTTGCAGTTAGCAAGAAAGTTAGTTGTTAAATAAGTCGCTTTAACTTCTTTAACTAAATCTTCTGACGAGATGTTTAAATTTAAGATTTTCATATTTTTTACTTGTTTAAATTATTATTTCCGAAACATTTTTTATTTCGATGAACGTATAATAAACGCTGATATTTTATGTTGCAAGTATTTTTTTAAATAAATGTTAAATTAATTATTTAATACCATAGAAGCAAGGGAGAGTAAGGGGAAGAAAGATAAGCAGGAAGATTTTGAGGCAAAAGAATGTGTCAAGAGAAAATATTTTTTGTGTATTATTTTGGGAAGGTGCTTGACAATTAAGATTAAATAAATAACTTGACAAACAACCTCTTTTTGGGGTTGGGGGTAAGCAACAAGCTTGTTAGACTACTGCTGTGATGCGTTAGTCTCGCAATTTTGTATTGCGAAACCCTCGTAATTAACTATAGCGACCAAGCGAGAGCTGGCGCGGCTTAACATAATTTAAACATGAGAGAACTTTTATTTATCATTTTAATTTTAGCATCAACGAGTGCTAGAGCTGATTGTTTTTGTGCATGTATTGATGGAGAGAATAAAGCGGTTTGTGCTGGTTCTTTGAATATTAAACCATTATGTCCACCAACAATTTGTAATTAAAAAAACTTATGCAAGAAATACAATTCTGTTCAAACAAGAATATTCCGTTATACATGAGAACGATCCCTTGCAAGATAGAAGTAATAAACGGTAGAAAATACTGGGTTTTTGACTATGATTCAAAAGAAGCTAAAGAAATGAATCTTAATGCAATTCAAAAAATAAATATTCCTGCATAATGAAAGACAAAGGTGGAAGACCAAGCAAGTATTCAAAAGAATTGGCGGATAAGATTTGCGAGAGAGTTGTTGAGGGCAAATCGTTGATTAAGATTAGTAAAGAGTTTGGGTTTCATTTATCTTCTTTCTTTGAGTGGATCGGCACGCACAAAGAGTTTTCCGACAAATACGCTCGGGCAAAGGCTGAACAAGCTGATACTTTGATAGAAGAAATACTCGACATAAGTGATGCAGAAATGCCAAAAGATGTTTTTGGTAAAATAGATTCTGCTGCTGTTAATCACGCAAGATTGAAAGTTGATACAAGAAAATGGATTGCTGGTAAAATGAGACCGAAGAAATATGGCGAAAAACTTTTGCTTGATGATGATTCGCACAAGCTTTTAGCTCCAACTATTATTTTAAAAAAAGAATAAATTTATTTTATGTCAGTAGATATTTTTTTAGTTTGTACGAAATGCAAAACTGGAATTCATGTAGGTCAAAGTTCAGCTGGAACTCATAAAACTTATGTCTATTCAGCTCAAACTGAAACCATGGAGAAGTTAGCGTCTTTCTTAGAGAAGCATTCAATTTACGAAGATGGATTTAGAAAAAAAAAAGAGGATTTTGACGGGACTAATGAGTGTAATTTAATTGTAGAGCCCGACCATAGCTTTTATGGTGAATATGAAGAAGAATGATTATATTGAAGAAAGAATAATGCAAATTAATGAAATAATTGTTTAATGCAATTCGAACTCCACCCTCGCCAAACTCAATGCTTCTTAAGTGACGCAACTGAAATTCTTTACGGTGGTGCAGCAGGTGGAGGAAAGTCTCACACGATGCGGGTTATTGCTATCTTCTATGCACTATCAATTCCAAACATTCAAATCTATTTATTCAGAAGATTATCAGAAGATTTAAAGAAGAATCACTTAGACGGTGCAAGTGGATTTAGTGTTTTACTTGCTGAATATGTAGCAGCAGGATTTGTAAAGATTAATCACTCAACTTCGCAGATTATTTTTAGTAATGGCAGCAAGATAAACTTAGCCCATTGTCAATATGATAAAGACGCGGCTAAGTATCAAGGCGTTGAGATCAACTTATTGCTGATTGATGAACTTACGCACTTCTCAGAATACATCTATAAGTTTTTGCGTTCTCGTGTTCGTCTCGGTTCTTTGAAAGTAGGGAAAGAGTTTGAGGGCAAATTGCCCAAGATTATAGCTTCAAGCAATCCGGGCGGGGTTGGTCATGAGTTTGTTAAATCTTACTTCATTGACAACAAATTGCCATTCCAAATCTATCAATTAGATGCAAGCGAAGGCGGCATGAGGAGGCAATTCATTCCTGCTAAGTTGGCAGACAATCCAACGATGTTAGAAAACGATCCGCTTTATGCAGATAAACTTTCAGGGCTTGGTGGAGCATTAGCAAAGGCAATGTTAGACGGTGATTGGGATGCAATAGATGGAGCTTACTTTGATAAGTTTGACAAAGCTAAACATGTGATTGAACCTTTTGAGATACCAGCGCAATGGTATAGATTCAGGGCTTTTGATTATGGCTACTCAGCCCCATTTTCTGTAGGTTGGTATGCAGTAAGCGAAGGCAAAGAGATTAATGGCAGATGGATTCCGAACGGTGCTTTGATTAAATATCGTGAGTTCTACGGAACAACTGGCAAAGCTAATGAGGGCTTGAGATTAGAGAATAACCAACTGGCAAAAAGAATTTTAGAATTACAAGGTGATGAGAAAATAAGAGATTCAGTAGCTGACCCCGCTATATTTGCACACAATGGCGGAGTTTCTATCGCAGAACAACTACAAAGATGTGGTGTTGATTTTAGAAGAGCAGACAATGAAAGGGTGGCGGGTTGGCAACAAGTTCGTTATAGATTAGCTGGTGATGATTTGCCAATGATTTATTTCTTTAAGAATTGTATTCACACAATCAAGCAATTAGCAATTTTACAGCATGACAAGACTAAGCCTGAAGATTTAGACACAGACATGGAAGACCACGCAATGGACGAAACAAGATATGGTTGTATGAGTCGCCCGTTGACAATTAAACACGTTGATCCGATAATTCGAGAAGAAGGCAAGATTTACGTTGACGAACAAATTAAAATCATGAAAAACTTAATCAAACGAAGCAATGACACAAGACTCTAATCAAATTGAAGATTTAAAAACATTTAAGGAAGAAAACGGCGAATCGTGGAGATGGAATTACTGGAGAGACCAGCTTAATAATTCAATTGAAGAATCAAAAGATTATCTTGATGAAAGTGAAAGGATTATCGGTATTTTTAAAGGCAACTCTTATCGTACAAGCAATCAGGCTGGTGATACTCTACAGGTAAAACCTGTTTACAATATTTTATATTCTAATGTAGAAACACTGAAGCCCCTTGTATTTTCAAGACTTCCCAATCCGAGAGTTCGTAAAAGAAATTTGGAGAAGAACAACATCAACAAACTTATCTCAATCATTCTCGAAAGAAACATCAAACGAGTTCTTGAAGAGACTGATGCGCAAAACGTAATTGAACAAGCAAGAGATGATTATTTAGTAACTAAGCGTGGCGTGCTTAAAGTTATGTTCGAGCAAGAGATTGAAGTCAAAGAAAGGACAGTTGAAGAAGTTGATGAGATGGGAAATATTGTGCAAGGACTTCAAGAATACGAAGAGCTTGGAGAAAAGAAAATCTTTCTTGAGTATGTAAGCTACAAAGACATTGTTTTTTCGTGCGCCAGTAAGTGGGAAGATGTGGACTGGGTAGCTTTCCGTCATTACATGACTAAAGACGAATTGAAAAAGAAGTTTGGCAGAAAAACCAATCTGATCAACTTAGATAACGAAGTTGCACCTAACACCCTGAAAGATGACGGCAAGGATGGA
Source organism: Ophiocytium majus (assembly GCA_032358315.1). Classification (NCBI taxonomy): domain Eukaryota; class Xanthophyceae; order Mischococcales; family Ophiocytiaceae; genus Ophiocytium; species Ophiocytium majus. The sequence goes on from JAULBY010099418.1 coordinate 15,858, forward strand.
ATTTTCAAAAAGGCTGAGGTTTGGGAGATTTGGGACAAAGAAACTAAGAAAGTTTATTATTTCTGCGAAGGTTACGACAAAGGCGTTTTAAAAACTGTTGATGACTCTTACAACTTAGAAAAATTCTTCAACATTCCACGCCCTCTTGGTATTGATTCTGGATTCGACAAAGTCAATTGCCCTATTCAAGATTATAAATATTATGAAGAGCAGGCAAAAGAACTAGATAAGATTTCCAACAGAATCATTGCTATCTTACCTTACATGTCAATGGGCGGTGTTTATTCTGACTCGCTTACAACAGAAGAGGCAGAAACATTTTTACAAGCAATTGAGCGTTATTATCCTGTTAGTGTTCCACCTGATGCAGACATTAACAAACTAATTCGTGAAAGAGACTTAGGCAAACTTGCTGGCGTTCTTACCACTCTTTACGAAGAAAGACAACAAACAATTAGAGCCATTCAAGAAATTACTGGCATTTCTGACATCGTAAGAGGCCAAACAGTAGCACAAGAAACAGCAACAGCGCAAGAACTAAAAGGAAACTTCGCAGTGTCTCGTTTGCAACCAATGCAACAAGAAATTGAGTTCTTCTGTCGCGATACTGTTCGCATCATTGCTGAATTGTTGGCTGAAAACTATGACATTGTTGAACTGGTGCAAGCTGCTGGTTTGAAAATCTTTGACATGGATGATTTAACAGAAAAATTCACCAAAGAATTAGAACAACAAGGTTTACTACCAGAGCAATTTATGCAAGCTGTTCAAGCTAAGTTAAAACCTTACACTAACGAAATTAAAGCAGGACAAGCAACAACAATTAATAATATGATTGCTGCCGCCAAGATTCTCAAAAGCGATAAACTAAGGGGCTGGGCTGTTGAAGTTGAGACTGATTCAACTATTAAAGTCGATCAGAACGCAGAGAAGCAAGCAGCTTTAGATTTCTCTAATGCTTTGGCTACTGTAGCAGGCCAGTTCTTGCCACTCGTTCAAGCTGGCGTTATTTCTAAAGAAGCTTTCAAGTCTCTATTATCTTATGTGATGAGACGCTTTGAAGGCTCTGAAGAGGTGGAGGAATTGCTTGACGATACTGACCAAGTAGAAGCAAACCCTGCCGAGCAGATGCAGCAACAGGCTATCCAAAAAGAAATGGAGCTAAAAGAAAGAGACATGGCGGTTAAAGAGTTTAGCGCACAATCAAAAGCTGCTTATGACAATCGCAAACTTGACATTGACGAAAGCAAAGTTATTGTTGAGGATATGTCTTTTAACGATGAAATGCGCTTGAGACAAGAGCAAATGAATAACAAAATAACGGCATCAAATGAATAGATTAGATTTTGTTAGATCAACAAAAAAATATATGAGCGGACTCCTTTTTCGTATAAAAAGAATTGGCGACAAAAGAGTTAGTTTAGAAATTGTAAAACCAACACCAGATAAAGATGGTTTTGTTATTAAATATTTTAAAACTGGAAAAACCGAATCTATTAGTTTTTTTAAAGAAAGAACTATGACCAGAGAATTTTTTAATAAATCATTTAAGGAGGCTAAAAAGTTATGAAAAAATGCGGAACTAAGAAAGGCGGCAAAAAGAAATAAATCAATTAAAATAAAAGGCATCTAATTAATGGAAACAAAATTTTTAATTGATATTCAAACTGAAATAAAAAATCTTCAAAAAAGAGAGCGCGAGATATTAAAAACGCTTGAAGAAAAGCAGGATTTAAACATAAAAGAGCGTCAACTTTTTCAGAATAAATTAAAAACTACGAGCGATGTAGAGTTTATGAAAGAAGTTCTGACGGCAAAATCAGTTGTTGGAACTCCTAAATATTGCTGGCAAGAGTTTTATTTATTGTGCGAAAACCCAAATATTACTGACGAGATTATTGATTTACTCCTAGAAAAAGAAGCTTATTACATGATAGTATCAATGTTATTGCTTAATGATGGGGTAAATTACCAATCTACAAAAAGAATTTTGAAACATAGATATTTTAGAGATTTAAAGCGTTATTTTAAAGACAAAAAGAAATAATGAAGATTATTTATTTACCCAAAGGTGCAAAGTGTAAAGTCATTGAGATTAAAGACCCTGAGCAAATCAATTCAAAGTTTCTCAAGGAGAAAGTTAATCTTGCTGACAGATACACTTGCATTTTTTACAACAACGAGATCAAGCACTTTGCAATGATTCTTTCTAAAGAAGTTAGTAACAAAGAAATTTTGGAAGAAGTGAAACGATCTCTGGCAACTGATATTTTTATTTTAAAACAATTACATGCTTAGACGCAGATATTTCTTTACTTACAAGAATATACCGATCGCCTCTCTTTTTGTTGTTGAGAGCTTCCAATCTTTCCGATTTAAGACAAGGAAAGAGTTAAAGGAAGATTTTAGATATTACGTAAAGAAAATAGTTGCTAAACTAAAAAAGCAGAGTATTAAAAACAATGGTTCTGGCTGGTATAGCACAAAATCCCTTTCATCTTTCGATTATGAAATTGACAGGAAAGGCGGGATTGTAGATTGTAATGGTAATGTTCACACTACCGCGCAATCATATAAGAGCTTCTTAAAAGATAATGATCTAGTAATTAAAGATTGGTCTGACGGAAGTAACAAGCGAGAATTGCAATTAAGCAATAGAGCTGAAATTGCAAAAATAGTAAATAATCACATCTAAACATGGCATCGGATTTAGACAACGCATTAAACGAAATATTAGGGGAAACTGTAGAATTAGCTGAAACCCCTGCTGAAACTTCTGCACAGGAAGAAGTAGAGAATAAGGAGACGGGAGTTGATACTGCCGGACCTGAAGAAAAAACTGAAGAGACAGAAAATAAAGAGGGTGAAACTCCGTCTGATTCTGAATTGGAAGAAGAGTTAAAAAACATTGATCCTGAATTACGGGAAGCAATCTTAAATGCACCGCCAGAACTTCGTGAAAACCAAATTAAGGTTTTTAAGAAGATGAGAGCGGGCATTGATAGAAAGCACACCGAATTTGGGGAAGCTAAAAAATTAGCCGAGACTACAAAAGAACTATTTAAACAATACGGCCTTGATGAACGTAAAGGGTTTGACCAAATCAAAAACTTGGTAGAGTTTGAGAAAAAACTCAAAGAAAATCCTAAAGCTACCATCAAGCACCTTCAAGAAATGTTTAAGGTTACTGAAGAAGTGTCTGGGTCACAGGAAGAAGAGATTGACCTCGACTCGTTAACTGATAACGAGCGAATCCTTTATAATAAAATCAGAAAAGCTGAAGATGAAGCTAAGTTAGCAAAACAAGAAGCTGAGAGTTTTAAGAAATTAGGTGAAAGAGAGCAACAAGATTTGATCTTAAGAGAGATTGAATCATTTAGAACTGCCGTCAATGATGATGGTAGTGTTAAAAATCCATACTTCGATGATCTATTGCCAGAAATGGAAAGATTGTCAGCTATTTATACTAAAGATAATGTTGAAAAGCTTTATAATAAGGCTTTGAAGCTTAACGATGACATCTATAATAAGATTTCAGAGGATAAAAGAAGAAAGGAGAACGGACTTTTTACCAAGAGGCAAGAAGAAGCTCTTTTGAAAGCTAAATCTATTAATTCTCAAAGCCTAAAACACAAATCATCTAGCTCTAGCCAAGCTAAATCGTTAGATGAGCAACTTTTAGATATTCTTGAATCTGCTGCTTAGTTAATTTTGCTTTTTTGCAAATTAATTAAACAAAATGACTACAAACCCTCAAATACAAGGTCAGTTAGTAGCTGCAACCTTAGAGAACATGTCGAACAAAGCTATCGACAATATTTCAAAAAATAACGCTCTCTTTTACAAAATGCGCCAAAATGGCTCATTCAAATCAGAAAGCGGTGGTGACATCTTCCGTGAGAAACTATTATGGCAAGAAAACACCAACACTCAATGGCAATCTGGCTATGCGACTTTTAACACAGACGCACAAGACTACTTGACCTATGCTGATTTCAACCAAAAAGCAATCACTTCTTCAATCCCTTTCTACGACCTTGATATTTCTCAAAACCAAGGCAAAGAAAAATTGATTGATTTGATTAAAACTGGCGTTGATTCAACTTTGATCGGTCTTGCTAATAATGTGGCTTCTTCACTTTATTCTGATGGAACTGATTCAAACAAAATTGAAGGTCTTCAACTTTTAATTTCTAAAACTCCCACTTCTGGTACCGTTGGCGGAATTAATCGTGCAACTTATTCTTTTTGGAGAAACCAAGTTTATGACTTCTCAACTGCTGGCGTAACTCCAGCCTCTAATACAATTCAAAATGCAATGAATAAATTGTATTTAGATTGTTTAGTGCAAGGTGCAATGTCTGCTCCTGACACTATTGTTGCGGATGCTATTTATTGGGATTACTTCAGAGCTTCTTTGACTGATATTCAACGCGTAACTTCTGCTAAAATGGCTGAAGCCGGTTTTGACGTAGTCAGATTCAAAAATGCTGACGTAGTTTATGACCCTAACTGCCCTGCTTCTACTATGTACTTCTTGAACTCTACTCACTTGAAATTGAAATACTTAGCTATCAAAAATAGCGATGGCAAATCAGGCTCTTTGAAAGGTGACAAGGCTACTTTAGAGCAAATGTTCACTGCTCTTCCTGCTACTCGTCCAGTAAATCAAGCTGTTAATATTCACCCAGTAATGGGCTTAATGAATTTGACAATTGATAACTGCCGCACTTCTGGCGTTATTTGCGCTTAATTTAATTTTATTGGAGATACAAAATGACAATCTTTTTTAGAGAACAAAATACTTTCTTGGGAGACGCTATTCAAGTTGACTCTACTGCTCAATATAAATTGGGCACTATTGCTACAGCTAAAAGCGATGCTTATGGACCACTTGAACTTATTTATTTAAAAACTGGTTCAGGAGTTACCGAAGCAGTAGGTTCTTTTGTTGGTTACGGTGGAGATTACGAAACCGTACTTGGAGTGGCTAACGGAATTTATTCCGGCGTAGCTGTAGCCATAGCCGTCTCTACTGCTGGACAATATGCTTGGCATGTTAAAAGAGGAAATGTGCCTACTTTGGTCGCCGCTTCTTTCGCTGACAATGCTAACGTGTACTTGACCGCAACCGCTGGCACAGTGGACGATGCTGTTGTGGCTGGTGATTATGTTTATAAAGCAAAATCAATCAGTGCGATTAGCGGTGGTTTAGCAACAATCTACCTAAACGACTCTTTCACAACTGACGGATTAGCTTAGGAGCTTTGGGGGTGGGGAAACTCACCCCCTTTATATTAATTATTAAGGCATCAAATGAAAAATATTCAAAAACTAACATCTACCTATACTTATCCAGCAAAAGGAAAGGGAGAACCAGCTATTGAGGTTGGATTCTTTCTTGATTCAAGACTTGACCGCTTTGATAATGTTTTGAGAAAGGTCAACATTACTGATAAATACGGTCAAATTCACTTAATCGATTATTTTGGCAAATCTCTAATGCTTTCGGTGAAAACTACCGCTAGAACAACCTCTGTAAGAAGAGCTAAGAGAGAAGATTTAGTTAAATACAAAGAGGCTTACTCATCTTATTTGAGCGAACTTTCCTTGGAAGATAAAAATCTTCATGAAAAAGAAATTTATTTATTCTTAGAGGAACTCCCGCCAGTTGAATCTGTTGAAGAAAAAACTAAAAAAGAAGAGTTAGAAAAGGCTAAAAATGATGAGATTGAAAGTTTAAAAGCTGAAATCGAACAACTTAAAAAAACTAAAGCAGAGCCTAAAAAAACTAAAGCACCTACTAAGGTTGAAGACAACACAGAAATAACTGAATAATTATGACCTTACTAACTATCTGCCAAAATGCACTGAAACGCTGCAAAGCTAGTGAAATTCCTTCGACTATTGTTTCAAACAATACCGACACGGCGAAGTTAGTATTTTCTGCTGCGAGAGACGGCACAACAATTGTTAAAGAAGCAACTAACTGGCAAAAGCTAATAAAAACGCATTCTTTCAACACTGTGTCGTCTCAAGCTATCTATGATTTACCTGATGATATTGAAGACACTAAATTGCTTCCTAATACCTTTTGGAACGCAACAACTAGATTCCAACTAGAAGGCCCGTTAAACCTAGGCGACTGGCAATTATTAAAGAATTGGCCATTAATCTCTACGATTATTCAGAATTTCATCATTTTGAATGACGAAGTTAATATTTACCCAGTTCCTACCTCTGTAGCTTCTTTAAACTACATGTATATTACAAGAGAGATTATACGCTCAGAAGGTGGAAGCGAACAAGATCAATGGCTTGCGGATGATGATTATTCTATTCTCAACGAGTATGCTATTGAACTGCAAACATCTTGGATCTATTTAAAACAATTAGGTCGCCCTTATGATGAAGAAAAACTCAAAGCTGACACTTACCTAGAAACTTTAATCAAACAAGATGGCTCTAGGAAAGTAATTGGTGTTAACATGAGGGAAATTGCCCCTTATAGACCTAACGTTTCTTGGTTGGGGGCTGTTATCAGATAATGTTCCAAGTAAGAGCCAATTCAAATAAGATAGCGGCAGAAAGGTCTAGCCTAGGTAATTCAATTACCATTCCTTTTGGAACTGGCGGCCTAAATACCAAAGATCCTTTGCCATCTATGCCAGCTCAAGATTGCATTATTTGTGAGAACTTTATCGTTGAAAATGATAGAATCGTTTCAAGAGACGGATTTGAGAATGCTGTTGATACTTTTATTTATACTGACCCAGTAGAGTCTTTATTTGAATATACTGGCTCTGATTCAACTGAAATTATAAGTTGTGCTGGATCTAAAATTTATACTGGACTAACGCCAACAGAAATTGGCACCGGCTTTACTAATTCTCGATGGCAAGGCTTGATGATGAATAATTATCTGCTCTTTTTCAATGGCGCAGATACCCCTCAGAAATATGACGGGACAACCTTAACATCAAACACTTTAAGTGGAAGTGGGTTAACCTCAACTAATTTGGTTGGAGCAACTAATTTTAAAAGCAGACTAATTGCTTGGGAAAATAACGCCTGTGGTTTTTGGTATGGCGCACCTGATGCAATAAGCGGCGCTTTGTCCTTTTTCGACTTATCTTATATCACCAAGCGCGGTGGCTATGTTGTGGCCTGTGCTACTTGGTCTTATGATTCTTCTGGTGGCACTGGTTTACAAGCTCGTTTAGTTATTTTTATGTCTTCTGGAGAAGCAATAGTTTACGAAGGAACTAATCCCGGAGACGCCGAAGCTTGGGCTATTGTTGGCAGATTTAAAGTTGCTCCCCCAATTTCTCAAAGAGCTTTCTTAGAATATTCTGGCGACATCCTTCTAGTGAATAGATACGATTTAATCACTTTTAGCGAAGTGTTTTCTTCTGGTGAGAACCCTAACACACAATCAAAGCTAGTAGGAGCTATTAAAGCCGCCGTCAACTCTTACGGATCAAATTTTGGCTGGCAGATGATTAATCATCCAAATAGTGGCTTGATTATCATTAACGTGCCTAACGCGACCTCACAATTCACGCAATATGTTGTAAACACTAGAAGCGGTGGATGCTCTAAATTTACAGGCATGAACGCTAATTGTTTTGGGATTTATAATAACAACCTTTTCTTTGGTGGAGCAACTAAAATTTACCAAGCACTAAGTGGATCAGATGACAATGGTGAGTATTTAAACGTAGATATTCAAACAGCCTTTAGCAACTTAGGATCAAACTCTGAGAAGACTCTAAACTACATTAAGCCTTTCTTGGCGATTGATACAGACACCAATTTTAACTATTCAATCAATTACGACTTCAGAGCTTCTAATTTAGCTACAAGCGAGTTAGTATCAACGGAAGGTAATTTCTGGGATACTTTCTATTGGGATGAAGTTTATTGGTCTGCCGAGTCAGAAATTAAATCTGTGCAGTACGGCGCAAGTGGACAAGGAATTTATGTAAGTTATAGAATCAATACGAGTATTAAAAACGCTAGCGTTGCCTTCTATAACATACTTTATTCGTTTAATAATAACGCATTATAATTTTTATTTTTGGCAAGAGGGTGATGCCGCCCTCTTGCTTAGTATAAAAATTAAATTTTAAAAAATATGGGATTTGGAAAGAATTTAAAAAATGCTTTGGGATTAGGAAGCGGCCCAAAAGGAAATTTTACTACAGGACAAGATCTTGTCAATCAACAAGACCGCTTAAATCGCTATAACATTAATTCCGCAGTAGGTTCAAGAAACTTTACTACCGATGCTAGTGGCAGAAGTGTTTTAAATATTGAAGAAAGCCCGTACCAAAGACAATTCAGAAAGCTGCAAGAAAATCAAGCATTAGATATTCTTGGTTCTCAAGCCCCAAATGCTAGCGATTATGCACAACAAGGAAAAGATATAAGCAACGCCTTATATGAAACCTCAATGTATAATCTACGCCCTGAGTTTGCTTCGCAAGACACGCAGTTGAGTGACTACCTAAGCAATAGAGGCATTCCTCTTGGTTCCGATGCTTACAGAAAAGCTTTAAGCGGCTTAAGAAGAGACAGAGGAGGTCAATTAAACCAATTGGGATTACAAGCTACCTTAGCAGGTTCAGCAGAACAAGATCGCTTAGTAAGACTTGCAGAAGCTCAAAGAGCTGCAAGATTAGCAGAAACAGGAAGCGCAACCCAAGGTATTGACATGGGATTATTTGGTGATGTAGCTCAAATCGATGCTGCTGGAATTATTTCTGGTCAAGAAGGGGCTTCAAATACTTATGATTTAAGTAGATTCCAAGACACTCAAAAAAGAAGAAGTGTTGCGTTAAATGAAGGAATTAAAGGTGTTTTTCAAATGCTTAGCAAATCTCCAACTCCACCTCCAACTCCAGCGTAATAAATTTAAACAGGTATAAACATGGAAAATACAGATATTATTTCTTTAGCTCAGCAATTAGGGGCTAAAAATCTTCTTAAAAACCAATTTTCTGCCAATCCTCTTACTCAAAGATATTTGACTCAAAGAGGAAGGGCGCAGACAGCTCAAGAGCAATTACAAGCCACTACTACGCCGTTAGGGGCTTTGTCTAGTGGAATTGCTCTTTATATGCAAAGAAAACAAGAAGATAAAGCCCTAGAAGAGCTGAACGCTCAAATGCAAGCTGAACAAGAAGCAAAAGCAGCTAGAAGAGAATCTTTGATTAATGCTTTGCCTGAAGCAAATAGAGTCATTGGCGGAGCTTTAACTAATGATGAAGATTTAGCTAAATATGCTATGCAGACTTTAACGCCTCCAAGCGAAGAAGATAAATTAGCTCTTGAGAATAAGAGGTTACAAAACCGCAAACTACAGAAAGAAATTAACCAAGTTGGTGTTTCTGCTGGTAATGGCGAGAAAGCACCTACTGGCTACAGATTCACCGAAAACGGAGCTCTTAAGCCAATACCTGGCGGACCTGCTGATAAAACGTCTTCAGAAGCTGCAAAAACTTTAACTTTAGCCACTGAAGGAATAGATGTCACTAATCAAATCAGAAATCAGTTTTATACTACTGACCCAAAAACAAAAACTACTACATTCAATAAACCCAAGTTTGGAAGGGCATCTGCTGGGGCAGTCCTTCCAAACATTCTAGCTAGTGAAGATGCTCAGGCTTTTGAAACAAGAAGGCAAAACTTATCTGATCTAGTGGGTCGTATGCGTTCCGGTGGCGCAATAAACAAAGATGAAGAGGCAAGATTTTTAAAATTGATTCCTAGATTCGGCGACAAAGAAGCAATTGTTAATTCTAAGTTGAATCAATTAGAAAATAATTTCTCTTCTGTAGCTAAATCAATTGATCCTAATTTGTCAAGTCAAAGTAATAACTTAGGAAGTGCCCCACAGAATGATAAAAAACAAGCCTTAAAAAACAAATACGGTCTTAATTAAATGAGAGATATAAACTTAGTAAAAGACAATGTTAGAAAAATGATCGATCAGGACGCGCCTGAAGCTGATATTGATGAGTATCTTAGTCTTGAAGGTTATACGCCAGACCAATTAAGACAAGGTAAAACTCAGCAACCTAAACAAGAAGGCTCTGCACTAGGAAACTTCGCAAGAGGTCTTCCAGTTGGTTTAGGACGTGCCGCAACTGGTTTTGTGCAAGCTGCTACTGATTTAGGCGAGGGAGTTTCTAATTTAGCAGAAAGAGCCATTTACGGCGATGAGCCAATGCAAAAAGAAACCTTTGGAACTCGTTTAGCTGGACAAGTTCAACAACAAAATGAACAACTAGCACAAGAGCCTTTATCAACAAGACTTGGCGTTGGAGCTGGTGAGATTTTACCGTATCTAGCAACTGGTAGTGGAACTGGAAGAGCTGTTAGCCAAGCAATTGGTGGAGGCTTAGGAAGAATTGCTGGCTTAGGTGCTGCTGGTGCAGTAGGTGGAGCTACGCAACAAGGATTATCTGCACAACAACAAGCTGGACTTGATAATAGACTTGGCAAAGCGGCAGAAGGTGGGGCTTATGGCGCTGCTTTTGGTGCTGGATTAGGTGCTTTGGGAGAGGGTGCAAGAGCTATTTCAAAACCTATTTCAAAAGTCAGCACTTCAATTGTAGATAGAGTAAAATCAGAGCTTGGTAATAAAGAAATTGCTAAAAAACTTGCTACTACGCAATTAAAACAAGGTTTAGCTCGTGAGGGAATTGATATTGTAGAAGCTTTAAAACAAACCAGCCAAGAGGGCAAAGATTTGGTTGATATTTTAGACCCTAGATTTGCAACTTTAAATAAAGGTTTAAGAAATTTGAATAGACCAGAGACAATAAAAATTGCCGATGAATCTTTAGCTAGAATAAATGACACAACTAACAAGCTTCAGAGCAAAGTTGTTAATTTAGTTTCCGAAAGAAAAATAACCCCAGACCAAGCAGGAGAAATATTGGGCAGAAATTCTAAAAAGATATTTAGCGAAGCTTTACAAGCCAGAAGAGCCAAAGCTGCGCCACTTTATCGTAAAGGCTTAGAAAGTGGTACTAAAGTTGATTTAAACACAGTTCTAACTGAAAACACGCCAGAGATTAGCGATTTGCTGGGAGTTGAGGGAAAAGAATTAACACTTAAAAATTTATTAAATTCACCAGTAATAAAAAACTCTATTTCTCAAGCAAGAGCTAAATCGTTAGAATTTGCTAAATCACCTGCTGAGGATATTTATGGAAAAATTTATCAAAAAACAAAACCAGTTTACAAAACGATTACTGAGCGAAAAGATATTATATCAAATCCAATCAGTCAAAGAACAGAAGGTTTTTATTCTCCAATGTTGCGCAATGTAGATTTAGGGGCGGCGGCCAGAGATATCATTTCAGAATATTCTACAAAAACTATTTTAGCAAAACCAGCTCAATACAAAATACCTGATAATGATATTAGGGTTTTGCATGCAGTCGATAATATTCTTTATGATAGAATTAATGAGATTGCTCAAACTGGCGCAACTAAAGAACAGACCGCTTTAGGAATTGTTAGGAAATCAATTAGTAATTTATTAGACAATTCAAACGATGATTTAGCAAAAGCTCGTAGATTATGGCGTAAAGATACAGAAAATCTTGCATTTGCTAAAAATAGTTTAATTGGAAAATATGCCAAATATTACAAAGAAGGGCGTACGGATGAATTAGCAAAAGCGGCAATGAATGTTTTAGATCTTCCTACCAATAAAATTATAAAAGCTAGGCAAGTAAATCCACAAGAATTTAGCGAATTACTGAGATCATCAATCGAGAATAGAATTGCCTCGATCCAACCTTTAGATGAAGGAGTTGTTAATCCTAAGGCGTTTACTAAAGCTTTCTTTTCTGATGGCGGGAAGAATCTAGAAGCTGCCACGGGGGATAAGGAAATTGTTAAAGGCTTCAGAAGATTGGCTGAAAATCTAGATATTAGATTCCAAAGAAACAGAATAACTAAGGCAGCAATGGAAAGCCAAGCTAAATCGGTAAGAGTACCAACTGGCAAATCTTCAGCTCTAAATAGGGTCTTAGAATTTGCAGAAGATAGAATTGTTTCAAGCCCCGCTGCACAAAAAGAATTTGTGAATGGCTTATTTACCCCACAAGGGCAAGAAATGTTAAAAACTATTGCCAATAGTGAAAAGAAAGTGCAGGAGCAAATAATCAATAATTTTATGAAAGAAACAATTTTGCTTAATTTATCAAGCAAATCTGCTGTTTCTCCTTCAGAAGCTAACGCTAACGAGTTAAACATGTCTGAAGACGAGATAAGGCAAGAAATGCAACAAATGAACGACATGAACAGAAAATCTAAACTTCCTCCTGCTTATTCAGAGGAAGAAATGATGAACAATCCATCAAGAATAAAACAAAGATATTACAGATAATTGTTGA